>VZUI01069588.1:0-10919 GCA_013401135.1 Cettia cetti | reverse complement strand
TATGGTCACAGGAGGAGCAGTCCTCTGGTGGCTTCCAATGCCAGGCATCTGCAGTGGCCAGAAAAGAGGCTCTGCAGACTGTGAAATCCTACCCAGCTTAGCAGCTTTCCCAACACTGCACATGGGTCATACTCTGCTTATTAGGGGTACTGTTTAAGGATGCCTCCTCTAGTATAAAACAAAGAGTCTCTTCTACTGTTTCCAAAATCACTTTTCATCTCAACTCCTTTTCCTTAGGAGAAAAGAAAACAACCAAAAACAAACTTCAAGTCACTTGTAGTAGCTCTTCACATCCCCCCTAAACAGAATCTATATGTTACAGAAAAAAGGTCCATTCTCTGTATTACCAGAAATGTCCAGCTACATGAGGCCACTTCTTATCTTTTGACCCAAAGAGCTTTTTCATTCTCTCTTCACTGACTTGGTCTCAGGCTTAGTCTCCTTACGGTTCAAACCTTTTGTCTTGTCACTCCGGGAAAGGCCAGGGCTCTGGAGGTTCCATCTGCTGGCAGGAAAGAGTTAAAGAGGCTTGCGGGGGGGCCCCGGCCAGCGACACGGCCAGCTGCTGCCGGGGCTTTTCCTCTCCTTCTCAGCTTTGATCGAGCCCAAGCATGGCTGGGTCGCTCCCCTGCGAGGGCAGCAGCGCCCGCAGGCCCGGCCCGAACCGGCCACCCAGGGGCAGCGGGGCGTGGGCCAGCCCGGCCCGTGCGGCAGCCGCCACACGGTGTCACCTGGTGCCTCGCCCGGAGAGAAAAGAGGGACGGCTCCAACCCATCTTGAGCCTTATATAGTGTATTTCCAAAAATCGCATACTGTTTTCCTAGTGGTCAAACTACATGCCAATAGCCAAGAACTGGCTTCTGATAGGCCTGTCTTTTTTCCAAGGGATTCAAAAGGTCCATACAGGGTGATATTTTATATTTCTTCAATTAGAAAAAAACAGTGTTAACCCATAATACATCTGCCCAGGGAAAACTTTGATTCACTTACCAAAACATAAACTATTTAAGGAGACTTTCAGCTTAGTACCAAATTCATTAAAAAGTCAAACTCCTTTAAAGGCTTTGACCATTTTTACTGATGGCTCAGGTCAATCTCACAAGTCAGTTATGACTCAGAGAGATCCTGAGACTCAGGACTGGGAGTCTGATGTCCAAATCGTAGAAGGATCTCCACAAATTGCAGAATTAGCAGCCGTCATCAGAGCTTTTGAAAGGTTTGACCAACCCTTAAATCTGGTCACGGATTCGTCTTACATAGCTGGTAGATGAAAGGGAAGAGCACCCTTTAATAAAGGAGGTGTCAAATCCAAATTTATTCCACTTGCTCTTGAAATTAGTCTATCTTCTCTCCCACTGAGAGCAATCTTATCACATTATGCATGTAAGGTCACACACTGATTTTCCAGGACCCATAGCAGAGGGTAACCAGAGACCAGACGCAGGCCATGGTTGTACAGACTACTTTACCAGACATCTTTAACGAAGCCAAGCTGAGCCATCAGTTTTCCCAACAAAACACAGCAACTCTAGTTCAAATGTTTAAATTATCAAAGCAACAAGCAAGAGCAATCATAGACTCCTGCCTCAACAGCCAAAGCTTTGCCCTACCATCCATGGGATGTGGAGTTAATCCCTGAGGATTAGAAAGCTGGCAGTTGTAGCAGACAGATGCAATGCACTATGCTCCGTTAGAAGGTACACAGAAACACTCTCTGGAGCCATTTTGCCCACGTGGGCAAAAAGGCAAAAGATGTAAAGCACCACTTTCCTGGCCTTTTCCACTCTGGACATCCCTCAAACCGTTAAAACTGATAATGGCCCCACCTACACTTCAAAAAGTTTCAAACAATTTCTAGACGAACGGGGAGTGAAACTGGCATACACCACTCCCCAACAGGGCAATATGTTGTTGAAAGGGCCCACTGAAGCATCAAAAGGGTCCTTGAGCAGCAGCATGGGGGTCTTGAAACATCATCACCCATTGAGAGACTGTGTAAGGCACTATGTTATAAACTTCCTAACCAATTCATTCATGGAGCCAATACCGCCCATCATAGGCACTTTTCCAATTCTAGTCAAGCCCAGCTTTCTGAGAAGTTGCCTGTGCTAATCAAGGACCCTGAAACCAAACAAATCATGGGCCCTTTCATGTTAGTAACTTGGGGAAGAGGCTATGCCTGTGTATCCACAAGGTCGGGACTAAAATGGATTACTGGAAAAAATGTGAAACCTTGCATTGCATCACCAGATCCTGCCAAAGACTCAGAGAAACAACAAGAAACAAAATTATGACAAACTTGAGCAGCTTGGAGAAGGAGGAAGAGAAAGAAGCCTCATCTCCAGCTGCCTCTCAACAACCTGCAGACTAAGAACCTCACACTAAATTTCCAGTCACTCCTTTTTTTTAATATAATTTTGTTTGTTCATTAACTTACTTTTACCATTTCCCCCTGTCTTTTTTAATCATCTTTTAATAAATAAAGGGGAGACTGGGGCAGGGGGGCTTTCTTCACAGTTTAAATACTTTCTAAACAATCTGGCTTAAGTTAGTTTTTAACTTACTTAGACTCATTCTCTGTGAGTCCTCACCAGGTTTCTGATGGCAGCAGACCATCATAACCAGTCATCACAACCAACTGGGTGTTCCTTGCCTTCCCTCTGGTAGCTATGTGGTTTGTCCCTCAGTCCAAAAAAACCATCAGGGTTACTTTAGCAAAGACGTTACAACAAGACAGTCTATGCATGTCCGTGGGCATTGTAATTGATCCCCTATCAATGTGACTGGTAGGAATTCCCTTGACAGCAAATCATTATCCATACACAGGTAAGAAACCCAACCCTGTAGACACCTGGGTGAGTGGACCTGGATTTTGCCACATGCACCAGAGGAACCCCAAGAAATGGACTTATTGGGGCGCTCCCAATCTATGTATTGTGCTTGGTTTTACTACAGGAGGCCAAACCAGCACTGGACATTAAGTGAAATTGGTAGATGTACTGTTGGATCTGTATATAGGAAAAATGCAACACCTAGTGATAAAAATAGATACACGCCCATAAATTGGTGCAATTACACCAGCCCCATCTTATCTTGGTCCTCATCCCACCCCAAAATATTGCCCCGGGGTGTGGTTTCTTATCTGTGGTGACAGAGTATGGGCAGGGATACCCTCACGACTCCAAAGGGGGCCCTGTAGCCTTGGCCAGCTTACCACCCTCACTGCGAACATTTTATTAATAAAAGATTGGAAGCAAAAGAGTGAATAGGCTTGCCAAAAAAGATAATATGAACAATTGGATGAAAATTGGGATAGTCAAATTAACAATTAGAGTAAAGGAAAGAGGGTTGCAGTCTCCGTTTTTTTACCTGGGGTGGCCACAGCTAAGGCCCTCAGTGAGCTTTCTCACCTGGGGTGCTGGCTTGGTAAGCAGGCCAACACAACAGCCACTGCCATTACTGATCTGTTAGTGGATGAGAAGACACATGACGTTACAAAATAGAGCAGCCATCCTTTTTTTACTACTTGCCCATGGACATGGCTGCCAATACTTCGAAGGACTCTTCTGTTTCAACTTGTCATCACACAGCGAATCAATCCACATGAACATCTAGAAGTTGAAGGAGCGAACAAAAGAATTGAAGGAAGAAAAGAACCCAGATGGGATCACCTACTTTTTCAAACTATGAGAACTGACTGGGTGGGCCTTGTCTATTGTAAAAGGAATTTTGGGGATTTTGGTAGCTATCATTGTAATTTCACTGATGTTTTCTTGCCTAGTTAAATGCCTGAGAAATTCCAAAGGAGAGGTCTTTTTAATAAATAAAGAAAGGAGGGTTGTGGAGGCCTGTGGGCCCGCTAGGGGACCTCCTGGGGCTACTCCTTGGAAGAATGTCCTCTAGACCCTAACCTCTCCTACAGACCTCCTATTTAACTAACAGGTTGCTGTCAACCCCAGCAGCACAGTCCCCTGTTGGTCCTTACAGCCTCTGGATGACCATACATGGTCAAGTTCCTAGTAGGGTCTTTGTTCCTTGTAACCCCATTGTTTTGTACCCTTGTCCTTTTACCCTTGTGTTTCCCTATTGGTCATTGTAGTCCCTTCTCCCACCCACACATCTCAGTGATTGGTTGTTACCATTGGCTCCAACCCCTTCTTCCCACATACAAGCCTGGGCCCTCTAGCTGTCAGGGTCTTTGTCCCTGGGCTCTTCTGGTGCGTAGCTGAAATAAACTACCACTGGGAATCCACACAAAGACCCTTCCTGCCTCCCTTGCTATAGTTAATTGGCTACTGCATGTGAGGGTAGTGTTTGTTGTGTGCCTGTGGTGTGCTCCGCTCATGGGGATGCTTCAGGAAGGTTGCAGCAATCCACCGACTGCCCACACTGCAACAGTTCCCCTCACTGTTCTTAAGTAGATGTTGAAGTGACATGTACCTCCTTGTCAGGGTGCTCTCAAAGATAAGCACATACTTGGTTTCAAGAATCCTCTTTTCCATGCCTTTGTGGGTTTTTTTCTCATGTATCATTTTGAATACACAAAACTAGTCCATGGGAAGAGTGTCTGACAATCCTGCCCATACTTGTATTTTGCAACAGGTTTAGACTGATACCTCTATCTACAGAGACCATAAACACATTAGGGGGCTGTGACATCAAAGATATCACATCACTTTGAGTAGTACTGAACTGAGCTAGTATCAGTTAGGAGCTGAGAATCCAAGCATCTGTGCGTATTGGTCATTTCTCCTACAAACAATACTCAAAGACTGCAGTATTACATACATAAATTCAGAATCCCATTTCAGATATGAGAAACTTCACTGAGTTACATTCACTGTTGTAGTAAAAGCAAACCTACTGTTTTTCTTTTATGAAGACATCCTGAAACCAAGAGTCAGGAACACCAGTTTACAAGTCTGTTGCTTTTAAAAATTCAGTTTGGGAAAAGACACGAAGCACTTCGGCAGAACAGAGTCATGTTCCATACAAAAAGACCCTTTGTTCTGGACTTGCTAATCAAAGGACTGTGAAAAAAGGGCAAGACTCAGAATTTCAGAAAAAAGCTAAAACATCCCTTCTGATTTTATTACTTTGGTGTGTAGGAGTCACATTCTGTCCCTATGTTTTGAAAACAGAAGAGTGATACAGTATTTCACTCAGATCAAGCTTCCATGGGCAATATGTACTTCAGCCAACTCATTAGCAGTTTGAATTATAACAAACAAAAAAACTGCAACTACCATATTAGACCACTATATGATGGTATTTACATCTGTTGAAAGGGTGCCTCAATTTGAATGGAAGAGGTAGAAGGCTTTTTTTTTTTTCTATTGCAAAAGCTGAAAGAATAGCTGGCTTTTTAGTTGTCAGTTTCCAAGTATCAGAGGGGGAAAAAGGTATATCAGGGTTAACACATCTCTTGATTTTAACTTATCTTTAAAAATACCATTTGAAACATAAAGGCTGAAATAGACTTCCAGATGAAACCTGACAAATATGACATAAGTATACACATAAATACATTTGGACATAGATAGTGCATATAAACATCTAGACGTTTCTACATTTTATTAAGCTTTTGCAATTGACAACATTAATCACTGACTTTTGTTTCTCTGCATTTATGGACAGTCTTGACATTCCATTTTCAATATCACTTCTTTTCTGCCCCAAAACTACGTTCCCAATTTTCCAGGCTGTCTGTGGAGAGGTTAGAGTGCAGAAGGTAAGGAACAAATTATCTTTATTCTATCAAAAAGAATCTGAAGATACAAGTTTTTCCAAGTTCTTAAATTCAGATTTGCTTTTGAAGAATACATGCCATTCAGTTTTTAAGATCTTCTCTTATTCTGCCCTTGCTGGAGATATGCATTACACAGTCTGAAGCAAAATTGAACAGTTTATTCACATTTTCCTACCATCTCTCTTCACATTCAAGTGAGGGAATGTTGCCATTATATGCTGCTCTCAAATCTCACAACAACCACTTAGCCAAAAGATTTAGTGTGTGATTCCCTCCTCCTTGGTTGTCACTGAAAAGGTAAATAGTTTGAGAGCAACCATTGCTACCCCTGAATTATACCAGCGAAAATCTTAGAGCTCTGCAAGAAGTTGTGTATTAATGGAGAGACAGGCATGTACATTGACTAGATTCTTCAGGTGTTTTTCAGTAACTCCCAAAATAAACTTGCCCATATTTTCACTGCCCATATTTAAATTTTTTAGGTGCTGAAGGGAGGCTGGCAGGCCTATAGTTTCCAGGGACATTCTTCTTGCCCTTCTTGAAAACAGGGACAATGTTCACCAGGTTCCAGTCAACTGAGACATCTATGGATTCCCAAGAATGTTCAAAAATCATTGAGAGACACTCATGATGACATCATCAGCTCTTTGAGTATTCTCAGATGAATCCCATCATGCCCCATAGATTTGTAGAGATCCAGCTGGTTCAACAGAACCCACACAGACTCAGGGTCAGCTGGGAGTTTGTCACTCTCACAGTCATCATCTTCCAGGATACTTGGACCTCCTTAGCCCATCAGCAGTGTTGGAGACGGAGGCAAGGAAAACATTAAACACCTCTGCTTTGTCTCTATCCCTGTTTGGGAGGTGACCATTCTAATCCTGCAATTGGCCGATTTTATCTCTGCACTGCCTTTTACTATTAATGATTTAAGTAAACTTTTCCCTGTCCCCCCACAGTTCTGGCCAACATCAAATCCATTCATCCAACTGCATGAATTTTTCTCCCTTACAGCAGCATCTCTGTTTTTCTCCCATGTCACCTGATTTTGCTTCCACTGGCCTATGTGTCCTTTTTCTTACTTTAGCTTCAAAAAATCCCTGCTCAGCCAAGCCAGCCTTCTGCCTTACTTGCTTGACTTCCAACATTTTGGAATTTCCTGTGCACTTAGGAGGCGGTGCTCAAAAAGCGGCCAGCACTGATGAACTTCTAGCACCTTCTCAAATGTTTTCCCAGAGATCTTACACTAGTTCCTGAAGTCTGCTGTCCTCATGTCCACAGTTTTCCTCCTGTCAATAGATTTTAAACTCAATCACTTTTTGGTCACTGTGACCAAGACGGCCATCAATCACCACCTCTGGCCACCAAACCTCTTCTGTTAATGAGCAACAAATCAAGGAGTGCATCTTTCCTACTCAGCCCCTTTACTACCTGTGATGCCTTGGTACCACCAAATTATCCCCCAGGAGCTTTAGGAATATTCTGGATACCTGAAGGACAATGCAGTCATCTGTCACAGCCAACATGATTTTGCGAGGGCAAAGTCCTGTTTGTCAATATGATTTCTTTCTGTGACAAGGTAACCCACCTAGGTAATCAATGGAAACCAGTTGATGTCATTTTTTTTTTGGACTTCAGTAAAGCTTTTGATGCTGTCACTCACAAGATCGTTCTGGACAAAATATCTAGCTCACAGCTGGATAAACACATCATGTGAGCATCTGGTGAGCAACTGGCTCACAGGTCAGGCACAAAGGATTACAGTGACTGGGGTGGCATCACGCTGGTGACCTGTCACTGGCAGGGTTCCACAGGGCTCCATCCTTGGCCCTGTGCTCTTCAACATCCTCATAAACAACCTTCACACAGGACTGGGAGGCTCAGCAAGCATGCAGATGATACCAGACAGGGAAGCTGTTCACTGCCTCAAAAGCAGGGAGGCCCTGCAGAGAGACCTCAATGAATCAAAGGGCTGGGCAGTCATCAACTGTGTGGAGTTCAACAAGGGAAAGTGCCTGAGTCTGCACTTGGGATGGGGGAATCCTGGATGTACGGAGAGACTAGGGAATGAGAAGCTGGAGAGCAGCACCATGGAAAAGGACCTGGGGATCCTGGTTTATAGCAAGCTGAACATGAGCCAGCAGTGCCCTGGCAGCCAAGAGGGACACCCTGTTTGCAGGACATCAGGCCCAGTATCACCAGCCAGGCAAGTGAGGGGATTGTTCCCCTCTGCACTGGGCTGGGGCAGCCTCACCTTGAGTCCTGGGGGCAGTTTTGGGTGCCACAATATAAGATGTAAAGATACTGAAGTGTCCAACGGAAGTCCTTAAAGATGATTAAGGATCTGAAGGAAGAGTCTTACAAGGAGCATCTGTGGTCACTTGGTCTGCTCAGCCTGGAGAAGAGACTGAGGAGAAACCCCATTGGAGTCTGCAAACTTCTTCCTGCAGTGAGGAAGGGGCAGACACTTAACCTCGTGCCTATGACTGGACACAGGGAATAGTCTGAAGTTGTGTTGGGGGAGTTTCAGGTTGAGTATCAGGAAAAGGTTCTTGCCCCCAAGGGTGTTTGTGCACTGCTTGGGAACAAGCTCCCAAGGGAAATGGTCTCAGCACTTGAGTCAAGAAGTGTTTGGACAATGCTCTCAGGCAATTTGTGCAGGGCCAGGAGCTGAACTTTTATTATCCTTGTGGGTCCCTTTCAATCCAGGATATTCGATGATTCCACTCCATGTTTGTAGCTACAGGCATGTATCCAGCTGAATGACCATGTGAGATGAATACCTTCTATATATGTGCTTTGAACTTGCTGCTTAATTCAGAGGAGCTAAGAAAAACATGTAATTTTTGAGTCTTAAAAATTCTGCATAAATCTGTAAAACTGGACATTTCACATTACTACAGACAGTACTCAGACGCAGATCAACTCACGTGTGCCTCAAAGTTGATCTGCTTAAATGAATGAAGACAGCTGAAACATCCTGGAGAATTCAGTATTGGCACCAACCCTCAATCTAAAAGCTCCACTGTAACACAACTAACAGCCAAGTGTGATCTGTACGCTGTTCATGAAAGAACACAGGTATTTGCCTGTTTCTCAAGTTCAAAGTTTCCCGCCTGGTCTGTTGTCAGTGACTGCACACAAGACTTTCCTTGTAAGAGACACGGATAAGTCAGGTAATTCTTCACTAGGGGAAACAGAGTCTGTCTTTCCTCAGGAACACTGACCTTCTTGAAATCTCTTAAGATTAAAAAAAGTGTAGTAAGAAAAACAAGGTACAAAATATTGTTCGTATCAGGCACAAGAGCATGTAAGAAATCTTCATATTCCACTAGAGCCTACTTTCTATAGCCAGTTCAGTATTTTGTAGTTTTCAGTGGTATCTCTTGCTGAAGCCACGTACTGATCATCTGTGTAAGCTAAAACTTGAGTACTTCAGATTTAAAATCCAAATGAAAACCAGGAACACAATTTAAAAGGTTAAAATTACTTTTTTTCAGCCCATACTAATTTACATTTTTGCATGGGCAAAATCCTAGCAACTTCAGACAAAATGTATTAAATGTTTTGGAATATAAAAAAAGTATACATGAAAAATGGAAACATGCTCATTCTAACTGCTGGGAAGAGCACCAAAAAATAATTGCCCAAGGCAAAAGATTTTTTTCCACTTCAGAACAGCTGCTCTACACTGACAGCATTCTTTCTCACCCTGCTTAAAGTTACAGACTGAGAACCTAGACTACAAATGTAAAACTGTCAGCAACCAAAGCAAGTCTTTAACACAGTAAAATATTACAGCAGTCTCTAGTGCCACTCTTGAGAATTCATCTTCCCTCTTGAAGAATATATAAAAGGCAAGTCCCCCATTTCACAAGGCAAAATGCCCTAAAATTTTATTCCTAGAAAAACAGGATTGAGCAATTTTACAGATACATCTGGAAGTGTTGGACTGCAAGATACACTTAGTTATTGCTTGAAGGCAATTGTGATTCAGTTACAGCTGAATTTAACACCTTTAAAAAGGCCAGCTTCATGTATTAAAAACTTGACTGGACAGGGGCATGTACAAGTCAATGCTGTCCTTGTTTAGAGGAGGAATTTGGACTGCATGACCTGCTGAGGTGCTTCCCAGTCTGGATGATTCTCTGGCATGGCCATTTTGATACTCACAGAAATTTTAAAAGAAACCAACCCAGGAACTGAGTATTTTACCTATGCTCTTGCATGTAGTTTAATTCATCATGTTCTTGCACTTAGGAAAGTGGAGGAACTTGAAAATGCCACTCTGGAGTCTGCATAGTAAAACATAACACAGAAAGCAGGATTCTTTTACATGCTTCTTTGGTGAATTATTTTATAATACTTACAGTGAATTCTCATTTTATTTCATACATTGTACATTAAAATTGCAATCAACAGCATTTCAAAAGAAACCAGTTTCCAAGTTCACCATACTTTACATTTCAACACTGAGACATTTAAAATACACGAAAGTTAGATTAATAATAAAGTAACCTGATCTGAAGTCAGAACTTACAGAAAGCAACATCTTTGCATTATTTTGCCATGACTACTTTCCATAAGTGATAACTACACAATAATTAATGATTAAAACGTAGATCAGTTTACAGCATTCACAAAAACAGACTTGCCATGTGAATATGAAAAAAGCAGCAGCCTCTCATAATTTAAAAGTGACTTTCCACATGCTTTATTTGCAAAAAACATCTCTCCACTCCCCATATTTATTGATGAAACCAAGGACTAGGTTATTTAAAATGATTAAAAATCGTTTTTAGGCTGAGTCTGAAGGGGGAGAGGGCAAAAATGATATATTTCACTGGTTCCTTTGCACATAAACAGACTTAGCTCTGCTCCACAAAATATTTAAATTAGCAGAGATTTTAAATTACATATATCAGCGCTGAACAGTTAAGGAGACAATTTTATACACACCCTTCCAATCTAACAAAAGAGAAACTCTAGGAACAGCCAATTGTTTTTTAGGCTTTCTGTATACATTGAACACCACCACTACTACTATGTTGGGGGTTGAATTTGTTTTTTTTGGTTTTTTTTGTTTGTGGAATTTTTTCCCCATTGGGTTGCCAAGGGAACTAATTGCTGGGTGCTTATGGGTGCTTGTCCAAGGCAGGAAAGGAAGGGG
>VZUI01069587.1:0-73623 GCA_013401135.1 Cettia cetti | reverse complement strand
TTTTGGGGGGGGTTCTTGTAGGTTTGGTTTTTTTTTCCTTTTTAATTGGATATGGTGTTCTGTTGCCCTCTCTACAAGTTAGCTTTTACTAGTTCTACCCTCTCTACCTCTTCAGGAGAGGCTGCAGTGTCCCTCCTGCACTAGGGAAGCAAGATTTTGGAAAACATTCTCTGGTCAGACGTCTGCTGTTGTTCTTCTCAGGCTGCCAGCCTGGGTGAGGTTGGAAGGCACCACAGTGGTCATCTGGTCCCACCTCCCTGCTCAGGCAGGGTCATCCCAGAGCACGTGGCACAGGACTGTGTCCAGACTGCTCTGGAGTATCTCCAGTGAGGGAGATGACCTCTCTGGGCTGTCTGCACAGTGCTTGGTCTGCACAGTGCCCAAGGAGGAAGTTCTTCCTCATGGTCTGGTGGAACCTGAGCATCAGTTCCTGCCTGTTCCTCTTGTCCCACCATTGCCTCACAGCTGAGCCCTCCCTGAAGACAGGGACAGACAGGGATGAGGTCCCTCTCAGGGCTGAACAGCCCCAGCCCCCTTAGCCTCTCCTCCTAAGAGAGATGCTCCAGTCCCCCCACCATCTCCAAAGCCCTCACTGGATCCACTCCAGGAGCTCCATGTCTCTTTTGTCCTGAGCAGCCCAGACCTGGACACAGCACTCCAGGTGTGGCCTCAGCAGGGCTGAGTAGGGGAGGGTGACATTTGCTTCCTTCCAGTCCTCAGGCACCTCTCCGTGACCTCTCAGAGATGATAATGAGTGGCCTTTCACCCACAGGAAGAGACAAGCAACCAGACTGGAGAATCCAGTGGTGCTTCTGGTCCACAAACCACCTGCTGAATGATGCTGCTCGTGTTTCTCTTTAGAAAACACATTGTGGGGTTTCACTTCAGAATTGTCATGTTGCTCTAGTTCTTGGAAAATCTCTGCAGGTAGTATACCATTGAGGGATCCTTGGATTTCATGTCTGAGGCTTAAAAGACAGTTCTGCCTTCTAACACACCCACTTCACTATTCTCATAAACTTTCCTCAGATAGCAAACAGTGTGTTAGTCATTTTTACTACAGAGTAATACTGACAGAATTTAAAATATTCTTCATCTGCAGTGCTGCTATCAAGGTGCTGTATTAGACCCTGTGCCCAGGGCTTAAAATGTAATGAAGTATTACATAAATCTCACAGTTTACCACAATGGTTTTGTACCCTTTCTGAGTCTCAGTATTTTAAAAATTCCCAGATATGTTACCTACAGAATGAAAGACACCTCCCACAAAGTTCTAGGAACCCTAGAAACAGTAACTTTTTCTGACAATGGAGGGTTTGATTAGAAAGAGGAGTTATTTACTAAAACCTTCTCAATCTGTAATAGAGTGCATGCCATTTTAGCAAGTATTTCATTCTAGCATTTTAAAAGAGTTTTTTTTTTTTTTAATGTTTGCTCTTTCTTACATAAACTTAGTTTTACATTGGAAATATGTTGTGAGGGCATGTTAATCATATCTGCTCAAGTGAGAAAAGGCTTTTTCATATGAGTATTTTTACTGGAATATGAACCTGAGTTTAGAATGGTCCCATTGAGAGGGAGGTTTATAATTTTGGGGCAGCAGTGCTTAATCTTTTGGAAAATAAAAAGAAATGAAAAGCTGGAGTACAGTCAGATATGTAGAAATGTCCAGATGCTTTCACTACAGCAGCAGCAAAGATACCAAAGCTGCTATAACTGTAACTGAGGACGACTTAAAAGGAAAGTCTATAGAACTGGCAGCTTGCCTGAAAAAATAAACTCAGAGCAGCAGCAAAGTGGTGGCAGCAGTAACTACAGCTTAGGTGTTACATTGTCTGCCAAGAAAATGAGTAGAATTTTGTCTGCACCTTCCCAAGCATGTGCACACACAAAGGGTCAGAAACACTTTGTTCTTAGCAGCGTATGGGATGTGTTACAGGTCTGTCAGCACTTTGGGACTGGCTGTCTCTTCACCCCCTCCCTTCTGCTGGGGCTCCCTGATGTTAAGTTACCATACTCAGATGTTTCCCTGTGGAGCCATGCAGCCCCATTTCCAAACTTTTTGTTTAAAAACCTTAATTGAAAAAAGGCTCGTAATTCTAGGGTATGATAGCACTGGCAAAAAAGTGCTTGCATTTGCTGTTCACTGTAAAATGTGGTGTTACAGATTTAGTAAAATAGAAGTGTCAGTATAGCCACAGACCACATCCTTGCTTGCAGTTGTTTAGGGACTGCATTTGCTTAAATTTTTCCCAAGTTCAGGCAGCTCTTCATTAGGTAACTGCATTTATTGCTGTTAGAAATGAGACATTCTAATGCTACAAAGGAAGCACACAAGATGGAAATGGCTGATTTGATTTCCCTCACACCCCCCTTGCCCAGGTGAGGAATGAAGGGATTCACAGAAACCAAACAAAACTGGCCTAGACTTAACGTTTGTCTTAATTTTGTTTCCAGTTGAACCTTACCTTTAAATATCAGTGCAAAAATTCAGCATTAATGCAGAGAGAATGACTTTATTGCTCTGGTAATCTTGGTTTTCTTACCTTATTTATTATCTTTTAAAGTATTTTGCCATGAAAAATGCATACAACTGCTTCTCTTAAGAAATATCTCTGAGTATATTTGTGATTTATAGGGATTGTGTATATCCATAATAGACATTAGATTGCCAGTCTGTAAATCTTAAGACACAAAATAAATGTTAGGAAGCAGATATATGGTGTAGCATTCTTCTGAAATGCGTTCTTCAGTGCTCATTTGTCAAAAGGAAGAGTGTTTCTAAATTAAAGATGTGGAGGCCTCTTAAAAGTTGTGTCCTGGTTTATGATTTTGTTTGTATTCAGCCTTTGCTTTGATGGCCACATTGACAATAAGCAAATGAGAAGGCCTTAGCACTGAGGAACACATAAATAAAGGCTACAAAGAGAAGGCATGAGAGAAGCTTTGAAGTGGCATCTAGCTTTAATTTGAGTGGGGAAAAACCAGATGTGTCTTTGAGAGCTCTGGCCCAGTTCTTTTTTTTTAAGAGGACAGAGAGCTCAACCAAATCATGAGAGACCCCAAACCAACTGTTTCCACCCTGGTACTTTGTTCTTTGTTGCCACTTTTGAGTGAACTGCTCTGTTCCAGAGGAAGAATGGTCTAACCCTTCATTTCAACTGTGTGCATCATCCTCTACAACTGGATTACATATCTCCTTTTTCCCCTCCAACTGCAGTTATCTGAGTTCATTTCCTATGCAATATACTGACAAAGATGATAGTGATTTCAAAATAGCAAAAACTGATGGGAATTTTGATTTGGCTGACTTTTGTAATGCGTGTTAGAACAAAACATTGGTGCACAGCATTTTGGGTCAGCAGTCCTGAAAGCAGAAGACAGAATGAAAAGAAAGAAACCTGCTTGTGTTGGCAAGCTCTGCACCTGGAATGATGTGCTTAGTTGCTGCTTACAAGTAGAACAATATCTCTGAATGATATATTTGAGTGTTGGGGGTTTTTTCAGTAGTCCTTGGATCACATTAAACCAAAAAAAAAAAAAAAAAAAAGATTGCTGTTGACTGTACATTTAGTGAGTAGATTAAAACTACACAACAAGGCTTTTTTGAACATGTCTAGAAAATAAGTAAAGTAATCCTGCCTTCTAAAGAGATTAAGAGTCTCAAAGGACAGAAAGGAGAAAGAGAGTAGATAAGAAGGCAAATAACATGAGTCAAATTCAAGGTTACTGTCATTTCTAACCTGAACAGGATAAATCCTTTTGCTCTGAGGGCTTGTCCATGTGCCAGAACTAAGCTACCTTATAAATTATGCCAAAGCTTGCAGTTTTTCAGAGGAAAGGATTGGACTGGAGAACTTTGAAAATTCTGGAGAAAAGGGGTCAAGTTAACTTGGTGCTGTTAGGTTGGTATCAGTTGTCTTGCACTGAGATATCTAAAAATGGACCTTCTGCCCATGTGAGGCTATTTTGGTGTGGTTAGGGTTGTGTTGGTTTGGTTTAGTTTGCTTTAGATACTTTTATGGAAGATACAAAACCACTACTGTAATCAAGCACAGAATATTATCTAGATACGTGCAAGAACTATGCTTTGTTTTGCATTGAAATGCTTCTCTCATGTCATCTTAGATTTCTGGAGCCCAACACATTCCAGTGGCAAATATTAATGAGGAATAGTTTGCGCCACATAGCAAGTCTGGAGAATAGTAGTGAAATAAACAGGGAAATTTTTCATGTCTTTGTCTCTAGTGTTTAGCATGCCATTTACACAGATCCTAAAATAGTTAAGGGTCAGTTATGACCTTCAGTATAAGTACAGAAGGCTTTGTGTATAGTTATCCTAGGTTCTTAAAACATGGGAAAAGCTGGAAGAAAGAAGAGGCTGTATCACTGCATAAGTAAAAAGTAACACGCTGCCTTCTAGCTGGCTGTGTCAAAGTGAATCACTCTCTTACCACATATAAAAGTACAGATTCATAAATATGCAGAGTTGAACTCTGAATTACACATTGGACTTGATATAAAGATGAAATTAGAGTTCTCAGAAGGAAAAAAAAGGCTTTTACTTTATTTCTCATGAGATTTATTGATGATGTATAGATTATCACAGTATAATAAATGAAATTCTAAGTGTGTGTGTACCCAGAAATTTATGGATAACTGAACAACTGCCTAAATTGGATGTTGAATATTGTGAATATCAAACTGTAGCTTGGTTTGAATAAAACTCTCTGTACTTTGCAAAGTGGAGTTTAAAACAAATGCCTTAACCTACTGTTATGTGGGAGGGTTATGATAATAATTATCAAGCTTCGCTACACCTTACACAAGTATTTGGAGGTGCCTTGTCAAAATACCACCTAAATTACTGCCAAAAATGCCATAATGAGATGAGTAATGAAAAAGTTTTCGAATGGAAGTATTTAAAATCTATTCATCCACTTAGACATATTTACAGTCATCACTCTTAGTTGCACAAGCTGAATTTCCAGCATTCACCCATGAGATTTCTCTTGTGTCTGAGCTGAAGGGAAAGAAAAGCTTGTTTTCCCTTTGCCTTGCCCTTCTAGAAGGAAGTGACTGGACAGGTCTAGAAGGCAAGGGTGCAATCCACAGGAGCATGGTTCGTGTCTGTGATACGTTTTCTGCCCTTTTTTTATGTAATCTCAGCTACCTCCTATACATCTCAACATCTGTGTGGCTAGTGAGGAAAACTGTGTTTTGTTCAGGGATTTTTTTGGTGGTTTTGGAATGCTAACTTGATACGTGACTCAAACCTGAAGCAAACTACTCTTGAATATTGCTTCCTCTGCTCTCCTCTCTCACTTTTCTGCCTTCTCCCTTCTTTTTTTTCCTGGTTGTCCCCACTGCAGACCTTGAGTGTGGCCTCTTGTGAGGTGCACTCACTCAAAACACGGGATGTGCCTCCTCTCAGGTGCATCTGAGAATTTCTGGTCCCCGAGCAGAAGTCCACATCCACTTATTTCCACGTTTATGGATGTCAGCTGAGAGTCACCTGTCAAGGTTTAATGTGAACAAGAAAACAACATTTTGCAGAAGTATTTTGGCCAGCTCATCTTCATAGTTTGGGTTGGTTTTTGGTTTTGGTTTGTTTTTTTTTTTTTACTTTGGTGTGAGAGTTTCCCTAATGTGAGAGGAAAAAAAAAAAAAAAGGTTTTGGAAGGGGAGAAAAAGAGGACTCACAAAAGAAAGAAAGAAAAAAAAAAAAAAAACAACCAAAGAAACCTGGATGCTTCCTCAGGAATGTTTTGAATCTGAATTCTCTTTAATCTGGGCCCTGTCTTTGAGAGGCATTGTATGACCAGGGCAATTGGGAATGGCACAGACTGTCCTCTCTTCCTGTCTCCTCATTGTAATTGATACATTTCTGCAACAACAGCTTCTTCAGGGGCTAAACTTAGAAATCTGCTGAATTTAGTACCAAGATAAAGCACTGGCAATTGCCAGCTCATCAGTTAAGCTCTGTAACATGTTCTCTCCATTTAGGCTTTAGTAGGTTTCTAAAATCCCAGTAGAGGAAGTGCAAAGAGTTGGGCTGTCTTTCTAATCTTGCATTCTAGGTTTATGAAGGCTCATCCCTTCATTCACCATGAAAGTAGTGGGGATTTTTTATTAGGCTTTTGTTTGGTGGCAACTTTTAATCAATAATGCTCTGTAATTGCAAATTGTTATGATCCAAAGAATTTTATTTTAAAAGTGGGGAATATTAAGATAGTCTTGTTAAATTCAGGTTTTTTACAAAGCAGGAAGGATGGAAAGCGTTTTTAAAATTCAAAATGTTTACCAACCCAGCGCCAATGTTTTCCATCTCTTTTCAGAGTGTTAATGAAGATTCTTCAATACTAGTTGTCATCTTTTTTCTTTATGTATATATATATGTGTGTGCATTCGTGAATGTGTACATTTATGTTATTACATGCCATGATGAAATATTCCTAATTTTTTTCACTGAACTGATACATTTGATGTACAGGATTTACATAATTGAGCTGGAAAACCAAAACTTATTGCCTAATTCTCTTCTTTCTCTCTCTTTCACAGTCATAATGAACGAAAAGTAACCTGCAAACATCCAGTGACAGGACAGCCATCACAGGACAACTGTATTTTTGTTGTGAATGAGCAGTAAGTGCCTTCTGTTTCACTCTGTAAAACACAGGTTTTAAATCCCATTATTAATGAATTCAGTGATTACTAGTGGCAATATTTATTTTTTCCAAGTCCCATCTACATGTTGATAGTTCTTGTTTAAATTACTTGAAAGTAGTGATAAATATTTTATATTTAAGACATAAACCATAGCTCAAATTAGTTGTATGCTAGAAATGCATCACATTTATGCACTGTATGAATTTCCTCTTGTCACTTTAATTATTCTGTAATTTTAGTAAACGACCTAGATACTATATAGCAATCAAATAAACTTCCAGAAAGGGATAAATTTTATAATCACTGAGGGACAATCACAAGCTGTTAATCTATAATGTTTTGTCTGATGGTTTCTCCTCAACTGATGATTTCCTTGGCCAGTTGGGACATTTTCTGAACTGTTGGATAATAACTGGGATTTGCTGCCTTTGCATTAGAACACACAACAGTTCAAGGAGGAGATCTGCATGGAACCTCAAGATTTTATTGGTGTCTGGGTTCTGGGTGTCCTACTCACCACCATTGCTGCAGCACATTTCATGGTGGCCTGAGTGAAAATCATCAGAACTGGCCAAATTTCAGCTGTTCTCTCCCAAGTGGGGCAAAGCCAGATGAGGCCTTTGGAGAGCATTTCTTCCCATTTCCATCTCATGCTCATGCCTGTCTTTTTCCCTCCCACCAACACCTTTCACTAATAGAGAAATTCTGGTTTTAAGCAACATCTTAAAATTCATCTATAATAGATTGGAGTTTAAAACACGGTGCAGGTAACTCTGCAATGAAGTGTGAATTGCTTTCAAATTGGAAAAGTAGGACACAGGCTGTACAAAGCTACATCTAGGGGTGCTTTTTATTAGCAGTCTGCACACACAGCATGTTCTAGTGCTATTACATATTCTATTTTCAGGACTGCTGCAGCAATGTCATCTGAAGAAAAGAAGGAGCGACCAATAAGCATGATATGTGAAGCAACTAACTATAATCTGACATCAGATTATGCTGCTCATCCAATGAGCCCTGTGGGCAGAGTAAGTCTTTATGTCCAAATAAATTAGAACTAAAATAATTCAGAACTATAATTATTCCACAAGGTGCTAGACAGTGCTATGTGTTAGTATTCCATTGAAAAAGAAAAACAAAGGTTATATATTTTTCAGGGCACTCGACTCCTTCCATGTTTAATTTGGAAACTGAAGTGTCTCAAACGAGTTATCACTGAATCTGTAATTTTTATCAGGTATCTGAGATCTTAAGACTTGCACATACTGAAATTGACCTTTCTGATCTGTGTGAACAGCAACACCTTGAGTGACTGATGAGGCATCTGGGCCAACATTGTTGCACAAATTGCTCCATCACAAACAATTGCCTGGATGTATCCAGGTAAAACAGAGAGAATTGGAATTAAGTGCAAGAAGTAGTTGTGAGAGAGGTGACCCTGTGTTAAACAGCAGATGACATTGGACCAGAAGCAGAAGTCCTGACTTCCTAGAAAAATTCCTGATAAATGTTTAGGAGAATCCTAGGGTCACCTTAATTTATGTTTTACTTCTCCATTCACCCAGTTTTCCAGGAGGTTAGGGTGAATGTCCAGATGTTCTTAATAACTTTTAGGTTTATTGGATAAAGCTGATGAGCCTATTGTGTGCATTTTTTTATTTTAAAATTTTCAGCTTTTCTGAGAGAGAAGTGCACTTGCTACAAAATTAGGAATGCCTTAAGTTTTCTAGGAGAACAAGAAAACAGCTTTGATCAGTGATGACAGACAAGAGCTGTCATCTCTTGTACCCAGTAGTTAACAGTTAAACAAGGGGAAAACCCCTGTACTTTAGCTAGTCATTGAAAATATTAACCCTGAGAAGTGCTTTTTCAGCAAATTAATCTAGCCTGCAAGGGAAAAATAAACTTTGGAATGTGTTCCAACTGAGCAAATTCCTTAATGTCACAAACTTGGATTGAAATAATTGACTTATGATGTGGTAAGAAACATTGCAAGGTTCCTTTAAGTGCATTTTGGAAACTTTTTGTTGTTTTAAATACCTCATGAAACAGGAAGAATCCTTGAGCTACATTAGAAAACTGTTATTTAATGAGAAAAGTGTCTTAATCTATTAATGTTGCTGGGGGGAAAAATAGAGAGTCACAGATGTATTATGGACAGTAACAAAATCCATCTCAACTTTCATATGATCATGTTTAAGTCCATGCAGGAAAACCAGTTTAAATACAACAAACTAGAAAACCCCCAAATAACAACAGTAAAAAAGTAAACTCAAAACCAGCCAAACAAGCAAGCAAAAAACACAAGGTAATTTCTTGTTAGAGTCATAACAGTGATGTAGAATGCAATAATTACATAGCTAGTTCTCTCAAAATCCATTTTCTGGGAAGCAGTCTCAGGTTAAATATGCAAAATTAATTACAATTTAGGAGCATGTGTCTTATAGTTTTTACACTTCTCTTTCAAAAGAGAAGTTGAAAATGCCCTTTGCCTAATGTTTGTTTCATAGTCTTCAAGAAGGATTTCTATGGCCCAGTTACTGTAATTTCTTTTACTTTTATTGATTAATGACAGTTTAGTTTCCTGTGAAAATATTTTGAAAAAATAGACTATGGTTCTATTTTTCATTCCTCCTGTTCAATTTATTTAAATGCAGCTAAAATATTAATATGATTATTGTGGCTGTATGTGTAATTACTGTACATCAGTTTTCAGATGTGAATTTGTCTGAATTAGTGCAACACCATTTAAAATGTGTTGTTTTTGGGGAGGTGAATGCTGGCAAAGTAGAACCACAGCAAATATCAGTCTGCCTTCTCTGGCAGCTACTCAAGGATGTTGAGTTGAATCCTTTCTAAAGATAACTGTATAAAAATGGCCCATGGGTTGTACCTGGATACAAAACTGATTTTCTTCTGTGTTTTTACTCATGTCTTCAAACAGTAGAGCCTGAAATTCTTAACTATTGAATATAATATAGAGAGACCTGGTGTATTGTAGCATAATAAAACAGGAATAAAATGTTGTTGAGGGAAGTTACAGAGAATTAATTACAGAGGAGAAGGATGCTTTGTCTGGTTGCCAAGCCAAATTTTTAGGTGGTTTTTTGTTTTTAGAGATAACTCATGGCCACACCTGATATTGGAATGTAATGAGGATTACAAGGATAAAAAGTTTGGGGTACAAGTAAAGTTTCAGACCGTTAAGGGGTATAGGAGAAGGTTCTTCCTTGCATTAATGTTAATTGATCCCAGATAGATATGGAACTTGGAGAAGTTTCTATTTTGTGTCAGAAAGACTCTCTGGAGTCTAATGCTGTTGCTGACCAGAGGCTAATATGAGGTGAGGCAAAAATCAGTTCCTGCCCAGTAAAAGTCTTAATTCTAATCTTCCTTTCCCACTGTAAACATGAGGGGAGCCAAATAACAAATTACAGCTCTATTAGGTGCTACTTATTTCCTGTTAGCTTGAAGTGTATTTCCAGACATGAAGCCACTAGCTCAGGCCCCTGGCTGTGAAAACCCACAGGCTTCAGATTGCTGCAGAAGAATTTATTTTCATCTCTCTGCAGAATTAAGAAATTGTTTTTGTAGTTGTCCTTTTTTATCTTATTTCTCTTCCTGCTGTTAAAATCACTACTTAGACAAATAGGATTATTTATCATGAATTGCTTTTTAATGGGTAAAGTCAGTCATATTACCAGTCACCCTCTGTGGTTCAGATCTGCTGCTCTTCATTGCTGGCCTGATTATCAGCAGGATGAGGTGAACATTTCCTCACAGAAAGTGGGGTGTTAGCCCAGGGCAGCTGGTGAGCTGGGATGTTTCCCAGTGCTCATAAATATTAATCAGTTTGTTTCTAGGTATTTCACTTCAGTCCAGCTTTGGGTGGCTAGTGCAGGTGTAGCCATACAGGTCAGCTCAGGATCCAGGTTAGCTGGAAATTTTGGATGAATGGTGCTGAGATTGATTAGCAAACAGCACAGTCAACAGGAGGCACTGAAGGCCATTAGTGCTCAGAGCTGAATGTCTGCACTGTGTTTTCATTTTGGTTTATATTCAAACCAGTCCAGTAGTGCTCCTTGTGCATCTTGTATTTTAGTCCTGCCTAAATGGAATCCAGTTTGCTTTATTGTGCAAACCAAAGCACACAAAGAGTGAATTTTTGGGAGATTTGCTTCAAGAGCAACCTCCTGGTCCAAGCTAAAATGCTGAGGGAGAAACCCACTCAGCTCATGGAAAACTGCAGCCCTGGAAGGCACTGAAATTGCCTACAAAACCCTGAAAGTAGCATCCTGTTGTTTTGTGGTTGGAAGATAATGTAAGCCTTAAAGACTGCAAACATATTTTTAAGCAGAAGTTGAAAGTAACAAGGATACAGATTTGTACTCTCTGAGTTTACTTGCAGAAAATTTCCTTATTAACAAGGTTTTCAACCTATGTTTTTCAAATTTATTTGCAATAAATTTAATGCTAATTAATGACTTTTGTGTTAGTTCTAAAACTGGGAGAGAAGCCTCACATAAATCCTGTGTTTTTCTAACAGCTAAGCAGAGAGAAAAGCCACTTGCAGGATGATTAAATGTGCAGCCCCAGATGCTGACTGCTCTGCTGTGCAGAGTTCAAAACCCTGCTGGGTGTTTGTTTTTTCAGTTTTGGAAAACAGTGATTATCACTGGCTGGACATCCTGGCTTCTTTCTCAGTACTGGATCTGTGCAGGGTTCTTCCCACAGGATGTGATTTTGGAAGCATCTGAGTTGCTGGGACTGTGCCTTGGAATGGCTCAGATGGTGCCAGGTGTGGCTCTAAGTTTGCCTGCTCTGTTACCTCCTGCACCTTCCAGCAAGTGATTAGTGGTTGGATCATTCATCCACTATCCTCTCTTTGCCATCTCCAGAAGCTGGACCTGGGCAATATGTCCTTTATTTTTATTTTTATTTTGTGCCATGGGGTAAAAAGTACTTGAACTCTTCAGTTCTATTTTTTTTTTTTTTCCCTGTCACAGTTTGAGATAATTGAGTTATGTATGAGAGACCACAGGATGGCCAGGGATTCCAGGCATGACAAGAGGAGGAGGTGATCAAAAGTCTGAGAACTCATAATTAGTTTATAAACACACCTGCAGTGTTTCAATACCCCAAAATACTCACTGTCTTAAGGTTCAGAGTTTGTTGTGAAGTTATTCTCTTTATGCAATGTGTGCAAAATAATTACAAGTCATCTGAAGTGTTCTCTGTCTTATCTAAAATTAGAAAGCACTTGTGATGCTGCATTTAATTGAAGGAAGTTTGCATTCACAGTTGGTAGGATGTAACCCATTAAAACTCTGCTGTTAGCTCAGTGAAATTGGAGTCAATATGGGTTTTTTATCAGACCTACCTTAGAGACAGCTGTCTAAATTATCTGAATTTGTTAGGCTTGACATAAGTGGTTGGTTGTCTTCAGAAGCATCCTCAATGAATTAGCTGTTTTTACAAGTACAGGAATTCTGGAGCACTCTTGAGGGGTTTTGAACCTTTAATACCTAATATTAGAGTAGGTGTGAGTGTTAGAAATTATTTCTGATCAGTGTTAGCACAGTTCTTGTGTGATAGGTTAACAGAGAAAGGATGTAGTTCACTTTAGAACTGGATTATCATATGTTCTTTGTTATGTATTCCTTTTTCACAGCTGACTGTCATAATTCTCTTGGCTTCTTACAAATCTTTGTTCGTTTTGCACTGATATAATTTTTCAGAAGAAAATGTGGACTTTTTTACTTTAGTTCTTAATTAGGTTTTCGATTGCTCACTCTGTCTTGCTTTTGAAAACTGAGTCAAATTTCTGTATCTCCAAGGGAAATTAAAAGCATTCTGATTGTTTTTATATTGCCTTATGATTCTTGCAAAGAAGAAATATAAAATGTATTTTGTGTTGTAGACTCTAGGCAAGCACACACAGTTTTTGTAATGTTACTTTTTTCTTTTTTTTTGCCAAGCAATGTTGTATTCTTCAGTTAATGGCATCATTGACAAACGCTGCACATAATTTTAAATTAAGTTCTCAGTTTATGATTTTTATCCTACTGTGGGATTCTCTCTGAAGCATGTGTAAAACCCAGCTTAGTTCTGTGATGTGCATTGAGAGAATTTCCATAGAGAAACCTCACACCCTCTTTTGCAACAAAACCTGAGTGTTGGTTCAGCATTCCTCCTTTAGGAATTCTGCATAACCTCATGATTAGTCTCAGCAGCAGAAATGGGGGAGCTGAAACACAGGATTATATTGCCTCAATTCAGGGAGTGGATTTGAAGCAGAGATGTGAATACAGCTTTAAAAACTTACTTGAACTTTCCTTTTGCACAGGAGTGTTCTTTGCTCTTCTCATGGTGTCTGAGGCACCAGTTCCTCCAGAATTTAAAACACAAGTAAATGTTCAGCTCGTTTAGTTGCAGGACAAACTTTCTAAATGTGGGCTGAGAAGAATGAAGTGTGAATTGGCAAAGCACTACAAGTTTCTTTGTGCTTTTTCCAATTTCTTTTGATTATTCAAGTAGAAGGATGAAATCTAAAATGCTTTCTTCTTCTTCCTACTTCCCTTAATTGTATGTGATCATTGCAAAACTGTAAAAACTGTAAGCAACAGCTGATATGAGCTCTGGAGTTTCATGGAAAAGTTTCTAAGTAGACTTTAGTGCAAGCAAGTAAAATAATGAATTTTCAAACTGACAAAGAGTTCACAGAAAAAAGAAAGAATACTAAAAAATTAGTCTGTTTTAGGAAAGGGGGGATTACATCTTGTTGAAATCTGAACAAGTTTTCATGTGTTAGGTCAGTGTTGGAAGCAGGAAAGACTGGAGTTTCTTGCCCAAGTGATTCAGTTTTTCGTAATTAATAATAGTTCTGTGAGTTTGTCTCTTCAGCTTCAGTCTCTTCAGCATTCTGCCTACCTTGAAGAAGGTCAGATATGTATTTGGTTGGGTTTTTTCTTGTTTAAAAAAAAAACCCCAAAACTTCTTTTAGTACTTGTCTTGGGATTTATCTTGATATTAACTGCAGAAGAAAAGAAAGAAATGCTGAAACCAGCAGAACCATTGCAATAATTATTTATCTAAAAAAAAATAGAGTTTATGTTCTGCAGTCCCCCAGAGGACCACATAGAAGAAAAAAATCTTAAAGAAAAGAAAAGGATTTTGATTTTTCTACAGTTATTGATGTTATGGTTTCTTTAACATGTTCAATTCAATTTAGACATCACGATCTTCAAAGAAGGTTCATAATTTTGGAAAGAGGTCGAACTCCATAAAGAGAAATCCTAATGCACCAGTTGTCAGACGAGGCTGGCTCTACAAACAGGTACTGACACCCTCCTCACCCCCTTCTTTTTTTTTCCTCTAGTGTGTGGTACAAAAGACAACCACTTCTATAGAACACAATGGTAGAAATAGCAGAATGAAGCTATTAACTGGGGTCTGCAATTAATTAACTCCTTGCTGGATATCAGTTTGATACAAAAAAGGACGTCAGACAAGTAAAGAACCTTGGTGGATTATATATACATGATTGTCTCTAAAAAAATCTAAGCAGATGTTGGTAATAAATAGTTGATTTAATTTCAGGCACATTGAGATGGGACAAAGGTGTATGACCCAGAATATTGGGGAGTCTAAAGTTCCTTTTGTTAAACTATATATAATTTTCTTTTTTCTAGAAGTAACATTTTTAATAAAAAATAGTAAGTGGAGCCATTTCTTCATATATTTCACATAGGTATGTCTATTTCCTTAATTGAAAGGTAATCATCTTAAAACCAGAGATTATTTTAGGTTTTCCCATGGAGTGTTAACTAATGTGAAGTATGTGCTCTTTAGTATTGGGACAGTGTTCTAGCCTGCTGTAGATTTGCTATTCTGCAATATCAGATTACACTTTATTGGTTTGCAGGAATTCAGAGTGAAGTAGCTTGATCAAAAAAAAAAACCAAAAAAAAAACCCAACAAAACTAGTCCATATTAAGAATCTGTTTTTAAAATCTGCCAAGAACCCTTAAGAACTCATAATTTAAACTCAGCTGAGACAAATGTGTGTATGTAATTTTGATCTACATTGTCATTTACTGTGCCTACTCAGATAGACTGGAATGACCTGCATACATCTCTGGGTGCTGGTGATGAGTCAGTTTTTCAAAACTACTCAGCTCATAAGATCTAGAAGTGTCTGTTTAGTGGAAGATTTTCCCAGGTTTAGACAATCCTGTGGCCTCTACTCTCATTCAATGCTGAGAGTGAAAAACTCTCACAAAGGTGATTTTGTTGCTGTTTTCTGGGGCACAGAATCACAAAGTTGTCTTGGTTGGAAGGCACCCCATGAAAATCTAGCACAACCTCCTCTGCTCAAGCAGGCTCAGCTAGAGCAGGGTCATAGAATCATGGCATAGAGTCATGGCATGTGCTGAGCTGGAAGGGGAACACCAGAGGATCATCGAGTCCAGCTCCTGGCCCTGCACAGGATGCCCCCAGAATCACACCATGTTCTTAAGAGTCTTGGACAGGACTTTGTCCAGCTGGGCTTTGAATATCCTCACAGATGAAGGCTGCACCACAACCTCTCTGGCAACTTGTGATAGCATTTGACCATTCTCACAATAAAAAAGCTTTACCTCTGCTCAGGTGGAATTCCATGTTTATTTGTGCCCATGGTTTCTTTTCTTGTCTTTGGCAAAAGTTTGGCTCCACGCTCTTTACAGTCTTTCATCAGATATTTATAGTGATAAATATAAGCTGCTCTCTCCCCAGACTGAATAGTCAACCCACCTCAGAGCTGGGCATGGTTTATGTGGTAAACAGTTGAAATGCTGTGATGTTTGATTGGTGCCTGTAGGAGAAGGTGCTGCTGTGTATTTCCATGTTGTTGTAGTCATTGAGAGCCAATTCAGTCAAGAGTTTTGTCAACAGATACGATCTTCAGAAGTGTAAAGTGAGGGCTTGTGCAGGTTTCTTCTGATAGGAAAATAACATTTATGTAATCACAGAGAGTGGCAATTTTTGTTTGATTCAGAGTATGTCTCAATGCATGGTAATGATCTTCTTTCATTTTTCTGCTAATTTTTAAGTCCAGAGCCAACTCCTTTTTTGGAACATACTTTTTCTGAATAATGTTTCCTAGCTAATGCTTGGTTTATTCTTTCTTCTTCTTTCAGCTCATTTCCCCCACCCTATAAAGAGCAGAGCTTGAAATACAAGGCTAAAAATTATCCTGACTTTTCTTGGGCTGGGGAACTACTCCAAAAACAAACCCACCCCACAGTCTTTCATTATCGAATCCCTCTTCTTCATTGTCACAAAACCTATTTACTACAAGAATATTGCTAATTCACACATACTTTTCTTCTTGGAACAGATTAACATATTTATTAAACCTGATTCTACCAAGATGTGTGTGCTGCAGTGCTCTGGCTTATTTACACTGCAGCAGTGGTGGCAGTCTTTCATTCTGAGCTGTGTGGTGTAAATTGGTTATAAGCATAAAAGAAAATTAAATTGCTGTAGAAATAAACTTTATTTGGGAAAGAAATTTGCTCTAGATATATCAGTGGTTGTAGAAGACAAAGTTCAACAGAGAGTTTCTTCAGAAAACAAAGGAGGATGTACCTGAAGTGTTATCTTGCTCTTTGAGAGAAAAAAGCTTTTGTTGTTGTTTTAATTAGTTAAGCTGTAAATTGTAATCTCTAGCATGCCTGGAGAAAAGGAGCTCAGAGAGGGCCTCCCTACTCTCTACAGCTGCCTAAGAGGAGATGGTGGTGAGCTGGAGGCTGATCTCTTCTCCCAAGTGACAAGACAAAAGGAAAGAACCTCAAGTTTTAGGTTGATTATTGGGGGAAAAAAAAATTCTTCCCCAGGAAGGTTGTCAGGCACTGGAACTGGCTGCCCAGGGGAGTGGTTGGGTCACCAGCCCTGGAGGTGCAATTAGATGTGTTAATGTGGCACTTGGGGACATGGTTTAGTGGTGGATTTGGCAGTGCAGGGTAACAGCTGGACTCGATGATCTAAACTGCCTTTTCCAACCTGAACAACTCTGGGTTCTCTGAGAGCTTCAGGCTCCCTGGGTCACAGCCTTTGTTTGCAGTGACAGGTCAGGATGAGAAGTCAAATACTTAAAATAGCCGAGAAAATGAGCTCCCAGCACAGCTGTGCAGTGCCTGGTTCAGGCTGGGAACCACTGCTGTCCCCAGGCTGAGCATTCTGACTTGGTCCCTGTGATTGATGCAGGACAGCACGGGGATGAAGCTGTGGAAGAAGCGCTGGTTTGTGCTCTCAGATCTCTGTCTCTTCTATTACAGAGGTAAGTTCAGCTCCTGAGGGCTTCTTTTGCTAATTTTGCTGGGAGCAGATCAATTTTGACACAGCACTCCAATGTAAGGAATAAGCTGCTGCTTAAATTAATGGATTAAAATAGGTGTATAGCTGTCAATATCCAGGCCTGCTACCCTTATCTTTTTTTTTTCCCCCCTTTCTTTCTTAATTACCAGTTTCACATAATTGCCTCCTGCCTGCCAGGCTGTGCTCAGAGGGCAAACCCATTCACAGCCACCTCTCTTACTAAATTCTGGGTTGTAGTTTTCTCACAGCTTCAGTATGTCAGGTTAAATCTGATTTTTATGTGAATTAAGTAGCTGAAATGGGGATAGGGAAGGGATGTAGTGCAGGGGAGCTGAAACCCTGCCTTTAGAATGATAAAGAGGATATATATATGCCTTTGGGAACTCTAATCAGTGTTCATGAATACTTATAAAATGAAACGTTGTCCAATTCCATGAGCAGAAATCTCTGCTGTATTTGGAACAAAAGAATCTGTTAGTAACCTCATGTAGCTAGATCAGACTTATTTTACATGGAGAAAATTAGCTGCTTCTCATTCTGCTCTGGAGTTAAGTGTGTCAGTGATCCCTTCACTGCAGATTATGAACTGTGCTGCTCCTGAGGAGAAAAGCAAATGGGACTTGGGCACAGGGAAACACAGACAATGCTGAAATAAAGTGTACAACCATTTTAGTTTAAAGGAGGTTGAGAGTGGAGAGGACTGTAAAGCATGGCAGAATAGAGCAGTGTAAACAGGACCATCTGCAGCCTTAACTGTGGGTGCAGGGCAGCAAAGGGTTTCAGTTTGGGATGAAACTTTGGGATTGGCAGAACTGGTGCTGATGCTGGTGATGCTGAA
Source organism: Cettia cetti (assembly GCA_013401135.1). Taxonomy (NCBI): domain Eukaryota; kingdom Metazoa; phylum Chordata; class Aves; order Passeriformes; family Sylviidae; genus Cettia; species Cettia cetti. Next base: position 55,757 of record VZUI01069587.1, on the reverse strand, counting down.
AGCAGAGATTGATGAATTTAAAATGGTGCTCTCTGAAAGTGCAGCACGGATCCAATCAAAGACAAAAATCAGGTCTGAAACATGAAAGCTCTGTTTGCAACTGGTTTAGTTAACAAATTCTGAATTATTCTGGTTTTGTTAACAAATTTGATTGCTAGGCTTTCTTTCTCTACCCCAAGTGGTACACAGAGTTGGATAAACCCTGCTGAGTCAAAATCAGGCTAAAATTGGAGTTATAGAGGCATCAACTGACTGATGCAGTTAAGCTGTGGTTACCTAAGTGGCCATTATACTCTGTGCTTTTTACAGGCTTATTTTAAACCCCTCTTCAGGCTTCCTCTTCAAAAAGTTGTAAAGAGAGTGCTGCATTGTAGCTGCCATAAGAACAGATGAAATTGAATTTAGGCACTTCACAGGAAGTTTGTCAAAATAAAGCAAAAAAGGCAATAAGCAAAACCAACAACAAAATAAATATAAACAGCTCTGTAATCTTACTTTTTATTTTCTACATGTTATTCTGCCCAACAATCTGAAATACAAGCAGAATAATCTAAATTGTTTACATGATAAATGTAGCTTTTAGCTGTCACTCACTAGAAAACAGTTAAAACTGTTAAACTGGAATTAAATGTGTGCAGTGATAGTCCAAAATGTATTAGAAGTGGCTGCTAAAATATAAAAAGCTTTTACTCCAAACCCTTTTATGTTTCTGTAAATTCTCTCTCAGATATTGAAAAAATAGGAAAGGGAGAGCCATGTACTTGCTTCCAGATCAAACCACAGACCCCGTTTGTGGTTGTACAGTTGTGGTTGTTGGGTTTCTTTGTTTTTTTTAGTAAATCTTACTGAACTTCCAGAACTGTGTCACAATGTGAGCAGCTGAAATACATTTTATAGGTGAAAAGAAAAATCCTGTCTACTATTTTCTCCCAGCTTCAAGACTACTCTTTTTCTCCTCCCCCAAGGCATGAAAGACTGTCCACTTTCATATTGGAAGGTTGTTGTTGTCACAAATAAAAGTTCTTAGAACTGGACAGAAGATCTGCACTTTTTCTCATGTGCTGTTCACACACAGCACACAAGTAAAGATGGGTATGGGGCAGTGGGATGTGTAGATAAAAGCAAGTGTGATTGGAAACAGATTTTTAAAATCTGGAACTGGAATGTAGCAGTATGTCCTTAACAAAGAGCAAAATCCTCCAGACATGCAGCTGTTCAGTGGAACAAAAATGCTTAATTCTGTTATATGGCACTATATAGTCACTAGTCAAAAGGTGATCTAGGAAAAGAGAACTTTTCCCCCAAAATGTCCAGATAAAGTAAACCCCAATACTTGCCATGTGTTTGGGGACAGGGCACATTTTTGTGTGTGGCTAGCAAGGAGTTAATATTTGAAGGGAAGGTGGGATGGTTTCAGTCATATTTAAAGGTACTGTTGAGTTTCTGAAAGTAAATCCACTCCATTTCTTTTGTGCCTTCTAATGGGAAAAAATTTATGCTTAGCTCTGCAATTAAACAACTATCCCAGAAAGCATCTTTTTACATCTAATCTGTCATGTGATACTAAAATGGCTGGGCACAACTTTTCCCATATAAATAACTTAAATGAAGGTTCTGGCTTTTCAAAATCTAGGGAGTAAATGAGAACCTGGAGAAGATTTTTAAGTCCCAACAATGGTAACAGTGATAATTTTTCATTGAAATTTTGCAGTACCTGTTTTCATCTTATTGACATGAGATTTATAGATAAGTTTCATCTTACCATTTCATAGATACAGATATTTATTGTGGGCACTATCTTAAACTAAGAGAAGTGTTGTGGGGACAGTCTCTAAGATACTGGTTGTGAATAGAACTTCTGTACATTAAATACATGAAATACAATGAAGATTGACTTTATGAATTGCATTCAATTATTCCTATATTAAAGTATAATTGGATTTAAAAGCTGATGGTGGCTTTCAATTAAAATGTCAATTTTTTATTATGATCTATTTATCTAAAATTTTATGTAAAACAAGGTTCTGGGAAAAGGATGTTTGTTTTGCAGGAGAATTTTTTTTTTTTTTTTACAGTTTATCTGAAACGTGTGTATTCTTACAAATGGAATGTAATTGAGTGTAAACTCTGTGGGAATTACACCTACAACTCATAATTAAATACTATAATGGGGATTATGTACCATAATATGCCTGAGATCAGAAGAATGTGCACATTTTCTCTAAGGCCAACAGTGTTAAGCAGTGTTTTAAGCTATTGTGTTGCCATAGGTGTTTTTTCTACTGAGCAGTAGATATGTGCTATTCTTGTTCTTGTCACTGAATTAGAGGCTTCACTTCCATCTGCTCTTCAGAGTAGGATTCTGGTTCTTAATGCATTCCCCTCTGAGCTAAACTTCTTGTTGGTGCTCACATGTGGCCGAAAGAGTTTCATGAAGTGTCAGGATGCAGGTGTTGTGTGTCCAGAGGTGTTTCTCTAATCCAAGTGTGCATTCCCAGATGAGAAAGAAGAAGGAATTCTGGGGAGCATACTCCTGCCTAGTTTTCAGATATCTGTGCTGTCTGCTGAGGACCATATTAACCGCAAATACGCCTTCAAGGTGAGGGGATCAGCTTTTCCATTGGATTTTATATCTGAGAGCACAAGAGCCTGGTCACAAAACTCATTTTACAGAGTTATCAGGTAAAAAGGGATTGACAAACAGCTTCTGAGCCTGATTTTTCCATAATAGAGTAGCAAAATTTTCAAGTGTTTAGCCTGATGTAAATATAGACATAATTAGTAGAATGGGGAAATGGATGGATATCACTTAGTAGTAGTATTTCCTTTTTTAGTTCGTGGATCTTAAATCTTGTGTGGTGCTTTATAACTACAAACCAATATCTGCAGCTGAACTTACCCACTAATGAAAGTTCATTAGTTATTTAGATACGAAGTATCTTCACACATAAATAAAAATAAGAATTTATTATTACTTAAATCACACTCTTAGGGGTGTTTCATGACAGCCTTAAATCATGATATAAAATACTTTACTAAGCATTTTGTCCTGACTTTTTTTTATTGTTGTTTTATGAGCTCCTTTTGGCACTTCGTTTGGTCTCCTAACCAAGACATCATTTTTTTACTATGGTAAGTACAAATTAAAATTTACTGTATCATTGAGACTGCTATGCAAAAAAATCTATGCTAAAATCTTATTTATAAGAATCATATTAATCTACGTTAATGAATGCTCAATATCTTTTTTAGTAAATTGAAAAATTTTAGGGGCTTTTTTGTTCAATGTATTAATGAAGAAGCAGCTCTGATTGAAAATTACTGGCAGTTATTTTGAAAATATGAATGCAGTGACCAAGAAACACTGTGGTGTTCCTTTTGATTTATTTTGTCTGATCGTATTATTTGCAGAAATCTTATTAGATAAAGCATTAGAGTGAATATGCAGTAACAATATTTGCCTCTCTTCTTTTCCAGAATCTTACATTTTTATTGCAATGACCATGTCATTTCCAATCAGGCAGCTCATCCAAACATGAGGACCTATTATTTCTGCACAGATACAGGGAAGGAAATGGAGTTGTGGATGAAAGCCATGATAGATGCAGCACTTGTGCAAACAGAGCCTGTGAAAAGGTAGTGTGGGATTGAGAAAACAGTGTATTGCTTTCTCTTGTTTAGTTTGAGTTGTTTAATGAAGGAGTGGTCCTCAAAATAGAATGTAAATTGGCTGAAGTGATTTCTCCTTATATTGAAGACCTCTTCCTAACTGCACAGTGTTGCATAAAATTTTGAAGTAGCAAGAATAATCTGTTCTGAATATCGATTGTCAGGAGGTAGAAGAAAAAAAATAAAGTGAGCTATCCTAGTAGCCAGTGGCATCAGAAGAGGTGCAGTGACAAATGCTGTGTGCAGGCATGTTTGACTTCCCTGCCCTCCTGACTGAATAGCAACAGCAGCTCAACTGGTGGTAGCCTTTGGCTTAAACCTGTCATAACCCTCAAATTCACAGCTGGAGTTTCTGGCTAAATTAACCACTTGTACCTGTGGGCAACCTGTGGGGAGCCATTCTTGTTCATCATTAAGCTGTCATCAAATTTCTGCTTACCTGATCTGGAGCCTTATCTTCCTGTGCCCGTGTGGTGACAATGAAAAGCAAATTATCACCGGAAGCTTTGTGTTCTCAGAGGCTGAGCACTGTCTGCTGCTGTCTCTCCAGTGGGAGTCATTTTCTCTCTGAATGTGCTCCCTTGGGTCAGCTCTATGGCATCTGTAATGGAAACCTCATCAATTGAAAGTTTAAAAGCTGCTCGTTATTGACAGCAGAGAAGTTATTGCTGATGGCTGCTGTCACTTGATCTATTCTCCACTCCGTTAGTTCTTGCTACCCTGGAGCTAAATAAATGTCAGCAAATGCTGAGAAACTCTGAGTTTAAAAAAGTAATGAAAAAAATCTCCTGGACACAGGTACCAGAGAAGTTTAGTAGTAATAAACTTTATCTGAAAAATCAGGCTTGTATTGCAGATTCAATGGTAATTTACATATGGAGAAATTATTAAACCAAATCAAACCCATTTAACTTCAAAGAAAAATCACATATGAATTGTATAAACACTTTGTAAAGGATTAAAACTGAAGGGGGTCATTCTGAATCTTTTTCTGAACCAGTGACATGACCTTCATTTGATATTTGCAATACTGTGAATGTCTAGCCTGGATATCACAGGCAGAAAAGTCTTGCCAGTAGCCAAATAATTGTCAAAAAACAACATATACAACACCATCTTGTTGTTTTGATTCAGGCAAGAAGCTTCAGAACAAAACAAAAGTATACGTGACATCTTTGAGAACTTTGTTGGTAGCCTTGAAATAATTACTTCAGAGAAAATAGATTTCAAGAGCAAGTCTCAAAGACTCAGATCTGCTAGCTATAATAAGGAAGAAAATCCTTCAGACATCTGTTTTCTAAAGAATCCATCTTTTGGCTGTTTCTTGAGTTCTTAAAATGAAGCATAGCAGGATATGATCTTATGCTGGAGAAATACTGTTCCTTCCCTGTAAAAATCTGTTAAGTATTAAGTGTCTTATTACCTCATCTCTAAGTAACCTAAAATTTGGCATATATGGAGCTTAAGCATAAATGGTTTTGGTTCAGTCAAATTTGGCAGTGCTTTAGTTTCTGAGCTCTGTTTTTTCAGAGGTTCTAACATTCCACTGAATGCAGTTTTCTAACATATACTTGCAATCCAATAAATGAGTAATTAAGAACTTGCTTCCTTAAATATTCATGAGAACTGATGTTGGGCCACTTCTAATTGCCTGGTAATTTAAAATGCCCAATGATAAATCAAGATTTTTTTACAGTATAATTCTTTAAACCTTAAAATCAAGATAATTCATTGCTTATGGTACTCTGGAAATCAAATCCAACAGTCTGTTAAACCAAACCTTTTAAATTGTTTTAGCACAATTTTTGTGTCTGTTTTTCTGGAGATGTGAGTTCCTTGGAGAAGATAAAGATAAAAGGAGTATTTAAATCATTAAGCTGGTGGGAGGGAAGGGGTGTTGCTTTTCATAAACTACTCTTCCACACACAGTTAGCCACATAAAACACAGGAGATACTGAAGTGAGAAAATAAAAATGTACCTGTTTCCTCTTAGAACTGATCTCTGTTAACAGCAGAAATATTCCCTTCTGATGTTTACCTACAGGGAAGGACAAACAGTATTTGGCCCTGTTGACTTAATTGCAATTACTCCTTTCTAAACAGCTTTGATTTTACCTAGACAGTACGTTTAAGTTTAATAATGTACTGAGAGACCTATTAAAATAATTAAACCAAATACTTTAGTCAGTGTGGATCTGTTGAAGCTTATGACTCAGCATTGGATCTCTGGGTACTTGCTTGTGTTTGTAGATGGTAGTGTCCACCAGCACACTGATTTGCCATTTTACCCTAAATACTGATTCTCTCTACTCTCCCAGGTCTGAATGTCATTTTTCTGACCTTTCACTGTCAGCTTGTGTGCTGCAGCCTTTATTTCTTCTCAGTGATGCAGCATGTACTAAGAAAAGATTGAAGATTGCTTCTTCCCCTCCTGGTGTAGTTACTTTCCCTGAAGTGCATAAGCCAGGCTGCCAAAAAAGCACTTGTTAGCATAGAGACATCCACAGTGGGGGCTCACTGACGTCAGTGTGTTGGAAAAGATGGCTTTTCCTTTTCAAAAGCCTCTGCCTGGCTTTGTTAAATCACAGTGCTCATGTCCATCTGATCATTAATCACATGCTTCCCCCTCTCCAGCCCTTTCAGAATTATTTCTTTATATAAACCAGGATGAAATAGTACTTTTCCTGTGTTACATATTGCATATTGTACATGTGATTCCTGTTTGGTTGCAGAAATCTATAAATTGCATTCAGCATATGCTGAAATACCCATGTTCAATGCTCATTCTGTTCCTCTTCTCCCTATCCCGTCCTCAAATAGCCTGCAAGCTTTGGTGAATGTCTTTGAGAACTAGCTATAAATATGGAGCCAAATATACATATGGATTTATGTTTCTTACATTTGTTTCTTATAATTTTTTTCCCATATGGATCCTTCAGTGTGGAAAGGGATCCCTTGCTCACACAGAGTTGGCTGATTTGATTTCACCAAGATAAGAGAGCCCAGCAGTCTGCTTGAATGTCAGTCCTTCAGCCTCTACACCATCCCAAAGATTGTAAAAATGGAAATGTTTGGCTCTGCTGTGTATAACCATAGTAATGAGTGATACAGCATGAGGCTGCGTGGAAAAAACAATTCTGTGGTTTGGGGAGTTGCTGGGTTTTAGTTAAAACACTGTGGAAAGTACTATGAGAGTATGGATTGAACACAGTGCCAGGAGTTGACTTTGCCACATGTATGAGGAGTGTCCCAGAGATGCCACTTTCCCTCTCCATCACGGATTTGCCACCTCTTCCTCTGCTCTAAAGCCACCTAAGGAAGGTTTATAACAAGTTTTATATTATATAGTGGTGTGGGTGGTGCTGTTGAGACATGCTGCAAATATTAATGCCCACGTTCAGGATTATTTGCAAGGTAGTCTTTATATTCATTTGTTAACTCCAGAGTGCTGGCTGAAAAATGAATTCTTTACACCCTTTTTTAACTTGATAATTGTGGGAAATGGAGTTTTTCATTCACATTCCTTTTGGGAAGTTCCTTTGGTTTCTGGTAGAGCACTGGGTAGTACAGTTTTGAGGTGGGAGTGAGATGATGATCCTTTTTTTTCCCATAACCTTGAGAAATGGCACAAATGTTTAGTCTTGGGAACAATTTAAGGTCTTGGGGGGGAAAAATAAATGGCTTTTTTTTCGCTATGGGTAAGCAATAATGCTCCTGGTAGTCTGTGTATGTGATGGCCTTTTTACAGGCGCTTGAACTGGACACGGTTATAAAGATGAATAATGCATTTGCAAAAAAAAAGGATGCAAAACAGAAGGAAAAGTTAATTTGACATCATCTTAAAATAAGCCGTTGTTTTTAGTTTGGTTTTATACAGAGATGTCATCTCAAGGAATTATATCTCTTCCTTTTCTTTCCTCTCATACCAAAAATGTAGAGCAAAACATTTTAAGGTGGTGGAGTTTCGTTTTTTTCTAGTGAACTAAACCCAAAAGTCACTTTTTGAGTTGGAATTGAAGTTCAGGTACTCCCAGTATGGCAAAAGATAGAGCCTCTTGACATTTTTAAATTTTAAGAAGAAGATCACTAATGGAGCTGCACACATTGAGTACTTGTGTAAATACTGTAAAGCAGTAGCAATTCCAAAAATATCATTATTTTTGTGGTACAGTTCCTTAAGTCAGCAGCTATTTTTGCCCTTAAAATTAGAAAAGCCGCAGTAGTTTTCCACAAAATGTATGCCAGCCAAAGTGATAACATACCAGAGAAACCTAATTGATACCAATGGCCATCAAAAGTCATTTGCTTTCTTTGAAGGCGCTCATTATATGCTAAATTCAGCAGTATTGTGAATCACAAGCTGACTTTGAGAATCATCTGAATTTCAGGCTGTTGACATTTGGAAGCTGTAGCTCTTGGAAAGCCACTGAACATTTTTACCCTTTGAATTTTCAGCCCTCCAGGGCCTGCACATTCAGTTTTTTCAGGCTCTGGCTTTATTTCCTGTTGCACACTTTTTTTTTTTTTTCTAGGGGGTTAACTGACTGTTGAATTAAAAAAAAAAAAAAAACAAAACTCATAATTGTTTTTAAAACAGTAAGTAAAGAGAAAAGTGTAGAAGAAAACAATACTCACACTTGCCAACCAGAAAAACCCCAAATCAACCAACAAAAAAACCCCAAACGATCAGGCACCAATCCCCAACCAAAATTAAAAACAAAAGAAAAAGAACACCAAAACAACAGCAAAAAACACCCCCAACCTGTCCTTGGTTATTGTGAAAATGTCCTGGGTTTTTTTCCTAAAGTCAAGATATTGTTGTAAGATATATGGACAGGGGTTCACTGAAATAACTTCCAATTTTTTATCACTACTTGTAAGGAACATTTTTTTGGTATTACAGCTTTTCGTATGTTCCCTTCCAGAATAGAGAAATTCACTGTTGAAAACACATCACCTCGAGAGGCAAATAATATTTCAAACCATCGGGTGCTAATTAAGCCAGAGGCACAAAATAACCAGAAGAACAAAGAAGTGAACAAGAACGAGGAGAAGAAAGCTTTGGAAGCTGAAAAATACGGATTCCAGAAAGTCGGGCAAGATAAACCATTGACAAAAATCAACAGTGTCAAGCTGAACCCTTTGGGATCCGAGTACAGGACTTTGCCCATCAGCACCATTCCTGGTGGGCACCATTCCTTCAGAGCCGTGCATTTGAATGGATCTGAGAGCAAATCCATGGGAGTGGTGCTGGCGGATGCTGCCGACGGCGCCCACCTCAACGCGGTGCAGGCGCATGCCGAGTCCGAGCGGGTGATGCAGAGAACCAACTCCATGCTGCAGCTGGAGCAGTGGATTAAAATACAGAGGGGGAGAGGACAGGAGGAGGAGACAAGAGGGTAAGTGCTGTGTAATTTTTATTTTTTTTAGGCTTTCTAGTAAATAATACGTCTGTACCCTGGTTAGTTTCTTTAGTTCTCGATCTATATTATATAACTACATTTTTCATTCCTCTCCATAAGAAATGCCTGGATGACTTCTCAGAACAGATGTCTGAAAGTTCCCTTTATTAGCACTTGAATGACTATTAATAAATTCAAATATATTAATAACTCAGAAAATTAAAATGGCCATAAACTCTTTTTGGGTGTTAGAAATTTCCCTGTCCTAGCAGGGAAAAGGTGTCATCAATCATAAAAATTCTTTTTCCTCTTAAAATCGGTTCTTGGAATTGCCTTCTCTTCTGCATTTTTTGTTCACGAACTCTTGTAATAATATTTTGTTTGAAAATCTTTTAAAAATATTCCTGGAGGCTTTTAAACTTTAAAACAGCTTTAAATGAAGAGAGAGAGAAGATTTATCTAAAACTAAGACACAGAAGTATTAACTTGATGCTTAAAGCTTCTCTTCTCATGAAATTAGCTATCACCCAGTTATAATATTGAGCTCCAGTGCTTATTCATGAAGCTTTAAAAAGATGTGTGAATGATTGACAAAATTTAATGTCATGCCAATAGCAATTTCTCTGTCTGACAGAAGTGTAGGGACTTTGCTTCCAGGCTGCCTTACAGACAAGCAGCTCTAGCAGGAAAATGTAAAAGGTTTTTAATATTACATTTGATAGAAAGTATGGAGATGCTATCACAGGAGATACTGTGAAGACCCAGAAATTAAGGATTTTGTGTATAGAAAGATGGCAGAGCAGAGCTTAAGATAAACCAAGTTCAGAAAATGTTTCCCCCACAAATTTCAAGGTATGTAGCTGGTGGCTTCTCAGTTTTTGCAAAACCTTGAAAAATTACCATGAACTTGGCTTCCACTTGCCAAGGTTGCATATTTCCTCACTGCTTTTAGCCCTTCATTACATATAATTAGGAATTGTTAATGTGTTGTTTCATGAAATGCTCATCATAAGTAGTTTGATCAAGTTTGAACTTGCATTACAGATGGACTTGCACACCCTCACATTCATTTTATTATACAAACTTGCATAATGAGAACTCAGAAGGCTTTTTGATGCAGCTATTTTTTTTTAATTGGACTTTAAAACTTGCAACCAAACAGAAGAAATTAGAATAGCTGTGCTATTTTTCAGCTGTGAACAAGTATAAAAATCATAAAACTGATTTCATTGTGGGAAGCAAATAGAGGGAAGTGCTATTAACAATATGTTACTAATTAACAATATTTATTCTTGAGTATAGGGAACACTTGTTTGCCTAGGTAAGGGTGGCAGTGATAACATAAATACTTTTAAATGCACTTCTGCATAAAAGTAGCAAACTGAAGGAGAATTGACCTTGAGCTTTCTTTTTTGCTTTGTATGGAAACAGCCTTGAATAATGATCCAAATTTCCAATGTATATAGTGATGTCTTTTAAATGGGACTTCACTTAAATTTAATTTTTTTTTATATGTTCAGGTTGCCAATTTCTGGCTGGAGACAGAAATTTGAGTAGAAGCAAAATTGTTGAATGAGAATAGGAAGAAAGCTCTGGTTTATGTTAAAGCTTAAGGTTGGAGTTAGAGGATCTTAAGGCTGTTTAAGACTGCATAACTCATAACTTGAATTTTTGAAAAAAGTAGTCTTTACTTAATGGGGGAAAATGGCTGATTTTCTACAAAGCTTCTTTCCAGTGCATCTGTATTATTGTGTCTGCATTTGAGAAATCATGGAGGACCCAACTGAGTATCCCTGGTGTGTCAGACTGCAAAAGAAAATTGGGACAAATGCTAAAATGTTAAAAAAGATGTTCAATTAAATGGCTATCTGTAAAAGAAAAGAGGAGCTCTTAGCTGTCCTCAATGTAGAAGGAAAAAGATTCACTATAAAACTATTAATTTTTTTAGAGGAACAGGCTGACCCCTCAGTAGTTTGATTGCCCAAAAAAATAATGAGAATGACAGCATTGTAGATTTTAAATTCTTAAAGGTGTTATCTGTTGTTTCCATGAATCTAGACATCTAGTTTGGCAAAAGCCACATGAATAAACTGCTGCCTTAAGGAAGCCAAACTTCTTTTAAACCAAAAATAAATATGGTTTAAATAAAAAAGAAAGACTTTCCACTTCAGTATAGTTTTATTGAATTTTGCACAAGTCAGTTATGAAAAAAAATGCTTTTCACAAAAGTGGTTCACTTGAGTTGTCTTTCTCAAATGTGAAAAGACACAGAAGGTTTTTTGGTACTAAGAGATGTTTTTTGTTGCTGCCAACCCATAATGTAAGCCTAGATAAGATTCATCCGAAATAATAAATGCCTGCAATCAAACACCATGTTTCCATCTTTACTCTGCCACCCTTTCTTGATTCTTACATGGAAGTTTTGTATTTGGGGCCAGCTGGTATTTGTGCTCATTAGGATGAAGGGCTCTCCTGAGGTTTCAACCCCAGGATATTCATTACCTTGCAGAACTGAGCCCCTAAAGGCTCAGCAGCAAAGTTGCTTTCCCAGATAATCCAGTCAGACACCAGAACCACTATTGCTACCCAAGAGCAGCCCTAGAGCAGAGACAACCTCTAAAGGTGTCTGTAAACACACATGGAAGGCTCTTTCTCATATGGGAGCAATTATAAGGAACTATTTATGATGACAGCTGCAGAAATATCTTCCAACCTCAGACCCAACTGCAGCAATCTCCCCTTGTGTGCAGCACAGCTGGAAGCTGCAGTTCTGTCTGGAGTTGGGTTTTGGGTTTGGCTGGAATGACATTTTTGTAAGTATCAACAGTACATTGGTGAATCTGTTTTGATTTTCTTGGATTATGTAAAACAAGGCTTAATATTGAGGTGATTGAGCTTTTTACCTAATATTGAGGTGATTGAGTTTTCATGGTTTACCAACTGAAAATGGATTATGCTATCTTTCTACTTGTTCTAGAATATAAGTAATTGCATGCAGATTTTAAATGGATGTCTTTGCACAGTAAGAAGTTCAGGCAGCTTCTTTGCAAGTTCAGGATATTTAAAGGTGCCAACAGGATTACACTGCCCATTTAATTAATAAAATGTGTGGGGAGCTTCACTTAGTGAGGTGTGTCTTGCTACTAAATATATTCATGAAAATGTCAGGCCATACTGTAGCTGTTATGGGGTATAGCTACAATTTTGAAAATTAGAAATGGAGTCAAAGGCATCTTGTTTGATTGTACATATGGAGTGGACAAAAGTCTTATCATTAATGGTATGTTACTAAAGAAATTCAGAGGTATTTAAGCAGATTTGGCAACAGAAGAATAGGACTTACAATTCCTTTTCCCTTTTTATAATTTCTTTACAAAAATGGGAAGCTGTCCAATACAAAGTGGGCGTAATTCTTCATTAATTCTTGAAAAGCTTCAGAAATTGTAGCAGATTTTGTACATAAAGCTCTTTATAGCAGTTTTCATCTTCAAAATGTTACAGGTGATCATAAATACTCAGCCTAACTATTTTCAGCGAAAAGTGGGTTTTACCATCATCAGTTTCCCTGATAGTTATTCCATAAGGATCTCACAAGTATAAAGCTGGTTTACCTTGCCATTTGATCTATATAATTTCTTCAGTGGTTTTTTCGTGGCACTGAAGTAACTCAAAACCATTTCCAGGTTCTGGTGCTTCATGGTGGAGGGATTTTTAGTTGGGATTAGTGTGGGGTGTAGCTGGAAGCTGCTGCCCTCTCATGGCTAAATTAGGTCCAATTTGAGGCTGGTTTTGTTGTCTGTAAGCAAGCATCAGTCATTTGCTCTGTAGCAAAAGGCTTTAAGAGATGCTCATTTGCATTTTAGATAAGGGATGAATAAATCAGTGCTTATGACCTAGATTTTGTCCTCTGAAAAAAATAAAAGTGCTTTGTCATACTTAGGCATGCATCAATGCTTGGTATAGAAGATTTTGTATTTCAGTTAATTCTGAAAGTTGCTAAATGACTGCAGAACTCCAGAGTTTTAATGGGGCAAAAAATTAAAGAAATAAGCCTTTGAATTCATATCTGAGTTGAAAAGCAATAAAATATTATTATCAAACAAAGACGTGTATTGCTCTTTGTTTCACTTGAATGGCTTGTCCTTGACAATTGAGAAATATGATTTCTTTAGACAATTACTGCAGTTTTCCCATGGACTGCTGTTAAAAGAATCTTTTTTTTTTTTACTGTCTGTAGTAATTGCTCAAGATTTTCTTAGGGAAACAACAGGATATTTTTTCACCTTTGAAAATGCCATATTTTCTATTTCAAATGGAAGCAGCGTAGAACTTTAAAGCTTTAAAAACTTTCACCTATCCAGCATATAGACATGTTGCAAGATGTGATCAAAACTTGACACTACTAGACTGGCAAACTGGTGAAAAGATGAAATATGGATTATATCAGCAAGAGCTAATCAGAGAGAAAGGATCCACTTTTGGCTGCTAACAGTGCATTCAGTCAGTATCATTGATTCTTGAACTGTTGCCTTGATTTTCTTGAGCATCTTTTAAATGGCATTCGAAGTATTATAAAAGGTGACAGTTGGATAAACCCCACAAATAGAAAAGGAGAACAGAAAGAAACAACTTTCTATTGCTGTAATATTAACGCTAATAACAGGAAACTTGCGTTGCAGCATCATCTCCTACCAGACGCTGCCGAGGAACATGCCAAGCCATCGAGCTCAGGTGCTGCCCAGGTACCCAGAGGGGTACAGGACACTGCCCAGGAACAGCAAGACTCGTCCAGACAGCCTGTGCAGCGTGGCTCCCTCGGGCTACGACCGAGCCGCGGGCCCCGCCAGCGCCGAGGACAAGCGGCGCTCCATGCGCGACGACACGATGTGGCAGCTCTACGAGTGGCAGCAGCGCCAGTTCTACAACAAGCAGAGCACCCTGAGCAGGCACAGCACCCTGAGCAGCCCGAAAACCATGATCAATATCTCTGAGCAGACCATGCACTCCATCCCCACGTCCCCCTCGCACGGCTCCATCGCTGGCTTCCAGGGGTACTCCCCGCAGCGGACGTACCGCTCGGAGGTGTCGTCGCCAGTGCAGAGGGGAGATGTCACCATCGACCGCAGGCACAGGACACATCACACAAAGGTAAAAAACGCTTCATTTAATTGCTAAAACTCTCATTTACAGGGCTCTTCAGTGGGATGTATCTGATAGTGCAAAGCTCACGTTGCGCTGTAGTGTATTTTATTATAACGGAGATTGTTGCGTCACTGTTGTCATGGCGAAAGGTTGGATTTTAAAAAGTGCTGAAAAATCTAAAGGTAGTAAAAATGTATTTTTTTTAAACACTAGGTGATGAAAACACATCCTGATATTACTGTCCATGATAATATGTTTCTCTAAAAAAAAAAATAAGATGCCAATAGGCAAATTATTCAGAATACCTTATGCATGTACAGAAATCTAACTCCTTTCTAGCACCAAGAGGACTCAAAATCCCAGGTTTCTTTACACATGCTGCTTTCTGTTCTTTAGCAACAAGTTTGGCTGCCTTGGGTCCCAGCACCAAATCAAGTGCATTGTTCCTTTTTATGCCTTTGAGCTGTTAGGGAGATCACTGAAGATCAGTCTAAATGCACACAACCTTAGTGCTTGACCACTGAGAGTGAGACGTGAAGAGTTGTAAACTAGGGTGCCGTATGTGCCACTCTGCTACAACCAGCATGCTTTTGTAACCATGGGTTTTAATAGATTGGAAATAATTAAATAAAAATTGCTCCTTCAGCTGGATGTAAAATGCTCCTGAGCAAACTTTGTCCTTGGATGTCTTTTTTCTGATGCAGGGAAAAAAAATCTATAACTGAGACTTAAAGCAATTTAAACAACTTAGAGTTGATTATCAGGTGTTGGATTTTAAAGTTTTTTGATCCCTGTCACCAGAGGAGTCATTTTGCTTTGACATCCTTTAATGTCTCAACTGCTCTGGAAATTTAGCAGTCAATGCTTCTCACATATCTGAGAAATATCACTGGGGTCAGTGCTGCAGAGTGTGCACTGCTTGTCCTGTCAGCCATGTTTTGCTTCCTGATGTTTTTGTTCCTTGTTGAACACTTTATACTAGTATTTAATTTAGTGTTTAGTATCTTTTATACAAAACCTCCCGTTTCCCTCGAGTTTTCATGCTGTTCAGTTTGTATTTAATTAGTTACACAACCAGCTTCTGCCATTAACTTAAAAACACCCTTATCTTTAAGAGGTGGGTAATTAGAAGGCTGATTATTTGAAATCAGTAGGGTAAATTGAACATCTAAACCCCATCTACATAGAGATCTTTGGGTTTTCAGTGGCTTTCAATGGTTGGCTTTCTATTTTTAGGTTCTCAAAATCCTTCTGAATCCCCTCTGTGACAGTGATTTGAAAATGCCATGCTGTGTCTCTCCAGAGCTCAGTCCCATCTATGCCCATTATGCACTATTCCAAGTTCAGAGCTGGGGTGAATTTTCCTCTCCAGGGCTGTATAGCCTATATTTGTCATACACAGTGCTGCACTTCTGCATAGATATCTGTCCAAACAGAAAGTTCTAGAACTTATCCAATATTCTGTAATTCTTTTATCATGAGAAGTTAAAACAGTGTTCCTCGTAATATGTCAGTTGTTACATGCTGGAGCATTTAACCCACAAGAAGATCAATTTTTGCCACCAATTTTTTTTTCTCCATATGCTACAAAACTGTAATCTTATCATCCCTGGCTGGACTTTCTACATTTGCAGAATTCCTGTTAGGATTTGTTACCTTTTAAGCTATTACCTTTTTTAAAGTTGTTCACAAGTGATGAGTTAAAAAGAATATCTGAAGGAGGACATAAAACAACTCAAATACTCTTTATTATGTATAAGACAGAAAGGAGACTAATGCCCATTTAGCTAAAATCAAATGGTTAGAGAGCAAGGCTGAACTTGCAGGAGCTGCTACCTCATGCATTGAAACTGGAAAGATGAAGAAAGTCTTTTTAGTTATCCAGCAACTTTATAGGAAAGTGGACACTTAGAACAAAAGGCTACTAAAGAAAGTCAGAGCCCCCCAGGAAGAATGAGGGATGCTTCTGGGAGTGGCAGTAGAAGTCTCTTCCAGCAGAGAGTCCAGGAGCCCAAGCCTTGTGTACATTTGTCCAAGCATCCTCCTCGAGCTGGGGCTGTGGCCACCCTGCTCAGGACAAGCTCTGTTGTCTGCCTGAGTTAGGTCACTGTGGCAGGCAGAGGATGCTGCAGCTGAACTGCTCCCCAAGAGACAGGGATCCAGAAAGGAGAGCTGGGTTCTCTTGTGGCTTTTGGTTTTGTTCTGCTGATCTTTCTCACCTCAACAGATGAGGCAAGGGTGGTGTTGCAAGACTTGGCAAACACAAAACAGTTGTGTTCAGATCCACGTGCCCATTTATATGAATCCCCTTGCATGTGACTTTCAGTTTAAGGAGTCAATGAAGACGTGGTTTGAAAATGCAGGAATGAGAACATTGTGAGCAGATGCTAAAACTTTTTTTTTTTTACAGCACGTGGTTCTGAATGGGCTGCTTGTATATGTTTAAATGGCATTGCCTACTCCAAAATAGTCACCCTGCAGCTTAAAAGTTTTCTTTCTAATTTCTTTTCATGTCAGCTACTTTTCTGTCCTGTGTTGTCTTTTCTTATTGTTTCAAGACCTTCCCTTTTATTCTTGAAATAGAAATTACATCTGCAGCCCCAAGAATGCAGCACTACACCCACTGAATTTACTTTATCTAGCAATCTGCCCCAAATATTTTGAGAATACAGCAAGACAGAAAAAGACTGCCTCCCCAAATTGCTGTTGTTCAGCTGTCCTTAAACGACCTGTGTCATATGAGTTCCCTTTGCAACACTGGTAAAGGAAGTAAGCCCTCAATGTTTTTTCTCACAAATCATTGTAGATGTACTTATCATGGCTGTGGACCTTTTTGTGCTAAAACTGTCCATTGTTTTCCAGGCTTCCTTTAAATTTGCTGCAAAACATTTCATATTTATGAATATTTAATATTTTTCAATGTCCTTAGCCAATGTCTACATTTATTAAATAATAAACATCCACATTGGGGAATATTCTTGGTTATATTGCTTGTGCTTTGGAAATAGAGCTGTAGTGGCAGTCTCTTGGTGCGTTGTCAGAAATAAATGTGATTTGTGGGTACACCTTGCTCGTGGCTGGGGATGGTGCATCAGTTCTGCCACTTCAGAGTGGTTCCCAGGAGTGATCTGACTCAGGCCCTGTGCTGAGTCACAGATCCTCCCCTGTTTCCTCCTTGCTTGCACAAAGTGGCAGTTTCCTTCTGAACTGTATTTGCAGGAAAAGAATTGACTCCCACCACCCCTGGCACAGGCTGAAGTAAGAAAATGTATATTTTTGTATAGGAGGGCTCATGCCTTCTATTCCTGCTCACTTCTAGGAGGGCATTGAAATGAGACTGTGCCTGCTCAGACTTCTGGTTCAGGCAACCCCATGGGGTAGGCAAAATATATCCTTACAAAACCAGTGGAAGAGCAGAGTCAGGAAGTGTTTTCTCTGGAGATCTGGACTACTGATATGATGAGAACAGGAAACTGCCCTGTCCAGCAAACCAAGTTTGATCCAAAATTCAAGACACGGGAAAATGTGAGATAGAACTGTGCTTGGCAAGGCCTGAATGTTAATTCTGAGACCAATGTCTTAAGAACATTTAAAACATTGCCTGTGAAGGTCAGTCGTGACACACCACCACCAAAGCAGGTAGCAGGCAGAAATCTGAGCCCAGAAAATGGGTTCAGATGAAGGGATGGCTAAAATTGAAAAATGCAGTGTTTGGGTCTCCAAACACACTGCCTGAGGAGTGTCATTGTGTAATGTAACTTTGAAATGTGAGGTGGAAAAGGGCAGGAAGAAGATGAAAAAAGGAATAAAAGGGTGGGAAACATGAGGGTGAAAAAGGATGAGAAACATAAGTGAAAAGCTAGAACTGTTGTTTACACGGTCTGTCAGTAGGGCAACAGTAACGAGGGAGAACTGTCAATGGAATGAATTATGAAATTTGGGGTATTTGTAAAATTTAGAGATAGACTACTCGAGTAACCTAGGTAGTAGATCAGCAGGGAGCATGACTGGCACAAATCTGAGCAAATTTTCATGAAGGGGAAGTTGGCTTGACTTTTTGTTTTAGCATTTCAAGTTTTTGAGTCTTTAGAAATAACTGTGGTTCACACTGTGGTGGTTTTTTTTGTACAGCATGTCTTTGTGCCTGACAGAAGGTCGATGCCAGCAGGTTTGAGTTTACAGCCTGTTACTCCTCAGAACCTCCAAGGCAAAACAGTGAGTTGGATTTTTATTTGTTACATCAGGGGTTTTTTTTAAGAATAATCCTTTAAGTATGAAGAGGCAATGTTGAAATTTTATTCTAGTTAAAGCTTGCTTTAAATGTAGCCTTTATTTAAATTACCAGGGAAAGTAGTACTGTGATTCCACAGAATTCTGAGAATATCGTGTAGCTGCTGAGTCAAGGTTTTCTTTGGGAAATACAGATTTGGGTTTTTTTAATCATTGTTGATACGTTGCTGAAATTCCTGGGAGAAGGTAGACTACATCACAGAATACTTACTTCTCCATTAATTATTTAGAAAATCCTAGAAGTAAAGTTTGGCTTTTTTTGGAAATGTAAAAGGTACTAAAAGAGCATTTTGTAAAATTATGTCCTTTCTGACACTGTACTGTGGTAGAGCTGAAATTCTCACTGGAGATATTTCACCAGAGTGATGTTGGTGAATACTGTCCACTCTCCTAATTTAAACATGACTCTCAGCCAAAAAATGGCCCTAAATTTATGTGACTTCTTTACTAGTTTTTGTCTCCTCTTTTGTCATCTCTCTGTCCGTCTGAAAATACTGATTGAGAGAGTTATGAATTAAGAGAACAGATGATTTGGGGGATTTTGTTTTTGGATCGTACTGTGGGCAGCCAGTCCTTCCCCTGCCTCGAGCCCTGTTTCCTGCACTTCCCAGCACAGATTTCTGGCACTTTCAGCAACTTTTGTGGGCTGGCCTTTGGCAGCTGGAGCCTTCCAGACATTTCTTGGGGTTCGTGGCCCCCTCAGCTCTCCTGGGCTCTGCTGGTGGGGCTGGGCTGGTCTCCAGAGGGACAAACAGGTCCAAGAAACCAACCAGAAATCCTGCCCACAGCAGAACCTTGCAGGGGCCAGAGGAGGAAACCTGCAGGTAGCTCCAGGAAAAGTTTTATGTTATGGTCGTTGCAAGGGTCCCAAGACCTGCAAATGCACAACACTTGCAGCAACATTATGAGTATCTAGAGAGGAAGTTCTGTTCTAAGGGCTCCTCTATGGAAAAAAAGTTTGGCTTGGAGTGCCATTAAATAGTTTATTCCCAATGCACTAAAATCAGGCTTTTTCAGAATGTACCAAAAGGAGTTTTGATCTTAAAAAAGTGGATTGCTGTTCCTTTTGCTTGAAGATGCTACTTTTTGTTCTCATATTCCTAAAAAAAACCTTCCCTGTGCTTTGAATGGATGTTACTTTCCAGACTGAAAGCACTGTTGCCTATTTTTGTAGGCATTTACAAAATTCCATGTATAGCAGTCTAGATTCTTACACTTTCTCTCTGAAGCTCAGTATTTTCAATCCAGGTATTGAAGGAGTCCTGTGAGAAGGAAAGCTGCCATTAGGCAGTTTGGGTTTGGTGTTGGTTTTCTCTCAAAAGCAAATGGTTTTGCCAGCTGAAGCTATGTGGAAATCCCTTGCTCCCTCTTGTGGGCTCCTCTGTTCTGAACTCACAAAAATGCCAGTGCCTTGCTGCTTCTCTGGGATTTTTCCTCTTTATTCTGAGAAATGGGTATTCACTTTCACTTTCAGTGATTTTAATGTGTGGTTCTCTGGAGCTCTTCACTCCTTTGCTTTGGGGAAGTTCTGTGGCTGGGGGAGAGAGCAAGCAGGGGTGTAGGAATTTTTTGTGTTTGGGCTTTGTTTAACTCAAAGGGCTTGTGAGAAAATCAAAATGCTGGATGAATATTTAACCTCTCGTAAGGCTGACCTCTGGAGAAGTGTAAGAAACAGAAGGAAACAGGAACATAACAAAAATACTTGTGATGTTCAGTGATTTGTTTTCTTTGAAGTGTTGCTGATAGAAATGGTTCCCAGGAATGGTTCAGGTAGAGTTTCCCAAACTGATCTAAGCAGATCTGTGTGGAATTACCTGACAAATACCCATTTGAGTTGGACTTTATTTCCATAATACATATAATCTTGGGTCTTTAATACGATTCTTCATCCCTTCCTGAGGCTGTACTCTACAGCTTAGTCATAAAAGTAAAGTAATAAAATAACTGGCAGCCTTAGACCTGTGAAAGGTGTGATGGAAAATTATTTTTGTCATGCTTGTGCAGATTCTTTTTTTGAAAGGTGATTATTTCTGAGGTAGCTCAGTTAACGTGGCTTTGTCATAATTTTTTCCTCTCAATTTCAACACATACATTTGGAGAATTATTTTAAAAACTACATTTTCTTGAGGGCATGTTTTGATTCTTTCACCAAGCTCAAACGGCTGCCCATGTACAGGTAATGACATCCTAAGGGCTGGAATTGCCTCCCCCTGACTTAAGTCAATATCATCAGTTTGATATGCATGTCAGGAAAAGTTCGAGGACTGCACAGACTTTGTCCTGCAAAATCCCCAATTATTTTTGTCCTTAATACAGGATGTTTGACTTCTATGGCATTTGCTGGTTCAAGCAGTCAAAAACTAACCCTCCATTTTATATTTGGAAGTGTCCAACCGGGGAAAACAGTATCTCTTGTGTGGTATCAGTGCCAGCGAGGCACCGGGAAGGTGCGCCTCACTTTTTAGAATTAAACCTTTTATAAGGTGTGCCTTGTTTTAGTGTTGTTGGGGGGTACCAATTAACCTTCTCTCTGCTCTTTGGCTTCTCACACTGCGCTCCTTCAGCCGGAGGAGCTGACGCTGCTGCTGATAAAGCTGAGACGGCAGCAGGCGGAGCTGAGTAGTATCCGGGAGCACACACTAGCACAGCTCATGCAGCTAAAGCTTGAGGCCAGCAGCCCAAAGGTCAGCTATCAGCAATGTGTGTCATGCTCCATCCTCACTAACCCCCAGTCATTCGTTAATCGAGGTTTGCTTTGTGCAAAGTTTCCTGCCTCCCGCGAGTAGAATAGAGTGGCATTAATCCCTTTGTGTGTGTGGCGTTCTGCTATCAACCCTTTGAGGTTTTAGTTTTTGAAATGAGCCCAGTCAAAATTGCTAAAGCCAAGTCAAAATAGGAATATTTTTCAGCATCTTGTAGCTCACATTTAAATTAAATGGTTTTAATCAGTCAGTATTACAAACAAAATCAGTGTGACAAATTGAGATTTATCTTGTTTCTACAGCCTCCTGTTGAATGCCATCTTAATTGTGATATGTCTGTGAAAAGCAGGACATGTTTAAAACACAGATTTATCAAAGGGTTCATAGTTGCCTGTGTAGTGGACATTTACATAAGCTTACTGTATTTTATATGTAAACTAAAATAAAATGTAGTAGTTTGTGGTCTGACTCGTAGAAAACTTTCATAATTTCTGTTTCGGGCTCAAAACTTGTTAACAGTTCACCGAAAGCAGTTAAAAACAGCATTATATTTCTCCATAAACACAGAGCTGCCTATCACTGTCTAGTTTACATCCTTTAAAGCTCTTTTCATGCATTCTGCACCTTCTGTCCTTTTCCTTTTCCCCTCTGACTGCTGCCTGCTAGAATGAGATTCTTTCACATCACCTTCAAAGGAATGCCATATATTTGGATCACCAGGTGGGATTTGCAATTTACTTGTGCGTTTATATATTTCTTAATGCTTTTTGCCTGCTACTATCAAAGCTGGAAATATTTGGGGTGAAGGATTTTCAGTGCTTTTTATGAAGTTGGATGATGCCCACAAAATAGAATATCTTAATCGATCACAAATTTGGGCTGTTAGGGGAAAAAAAAACCAACCTGAATTTGAAATTTGTCAGAAAGCAGTAGCCAATCACCAATTCATTTTTCTGTTCTAAATACATTCCTAATTTCCTTTTCATAATAACACTAACTTTAGCATTTTGCCTTCTTTAACCAGTCCTAATATGTTTCCAAGCTCATATGGCACACATACAATTTATAAAAAATGGGTACTTCTGAGAATTTTGGTTTTTCAAATTAAAAAGAGTTTGATGTTTCTGCAGGACATTAAATGAGGAGGAGATCAAACATGAAGAAATATTTTAAACAAATCATAACATGGCTCCTTATTTTTCTCAGTTCATTCTAAAGGATTTATATAAGAATAAGATTTTAATTCTTTCCAATTTCTGATGTTTTATGGAGTGAGGGTACAGTTCTGTCTTCACTAACATAATTGATTGCCAAGTGAAGGATTGCAATATCACATACCTCTCCTTATGGCCTTGTTGCATGACCAAATGGGATTTCTGTACAAGTTGTGTTTTGAGAAGTTTTGAAGTTGAATTTTTTTTTTTTGCTAGCAGTTATAAAAGACAGTGATAAGTGCTTAGAACTAAAATTAGCGACTGGATGACCACTGCTTAAAAATATAAAAATCACTTTTTTGTAAGAATCTGTCTTTTATTGAAACTTTTGAGCCTTACGCTTAAAACAAACTGTTAGAACTTTTATATTCTTTATGTTCCTCTGCTGGGGTTTCAGTGAGTTATTTAGAAACCCAGCTGTGCACAGAGACACACAAGACACACTCTCACGTAGGCTTGGTTCACCCAGTGACTTTATTTTCCTTTTACCTCTTGAAAACAGGGTGGAAATTGTGACCAATTCAGTTTGATGGCAGCACATTTCTAAACATCTCTGTATTGTTTTATTTAAGGGGCTGCAGGAGGTCCAAAACAGCAGGGACATACTGCTTGCTAAACCAAACCAAAATATTTCACCCAACTCAAATATTTCCAGTCTATAATGTTTTGGAATAAGGGAGTGATTCTGTCTTCAACAGTGTAATTCATTGTCAGGAAAGGATAACTGCTGGTGTGAAGTGTAAAAGTGTTGTTACTGCTTGGTTAGCCAAGCTTGAGTATGATGGACAGGATTAAATGGGGGGAATTGTCTGTGTACAAGATGCAAAATAGTAAAAAATTATTTTCCTTTCACTTGCACCAGATAAAGTTTAGAAATGTAATGTAAGCATTAATTTAGGAAAGTGTGTAAGTCTTAAAATCATGCCATACCGGAGATGCAAGGAATGAGTACAACTTAGAAATCAAGTCTGAAATATATTGCCTTAATCACAAAATCATGGAAGAGCAGGTTGGAATACTCGTTTGTCTTGGTTTATAATACTGTCTTCTACCTGTAGGAAATAAATCCCCCTGAGAGTCTTTTTGCTTTGAGTACCACTGCTTCTAGTAGCTGTAGATAGCTTGGCTTTCCAGTTTAAAACACAAAATAGCCACTCAGAAATAAAGCAGCTGTTCATGTAGTTCACATGAACATTTTTATACTACATCAGTACAAAAAAAGGAAAGATGAAATAGCACTTCTTCAGAGAAAGAGTTGTTTACTTGAAGTGGGAAGCAGTCAAGCCAAGACTGCTTTTATTTTATTTGGGTTTGTTGCTGTGTGGCAGTTCACACTTCAGTTTGCTGATAGAGATATTATTCCAATTTTTGTGACTTTTCTAACTGGAGAGAATCATTGAGTGTAATACTTCTAGTGTTACATGGAGGGTCCAAATACCTTTATTGTAAACAAAATTTTTTTTTTCCTTAAGTAAGTGAAAACCAAGGCTTGCCCCTGTTATGAGCAAGCCAGTATTTTTCCTTGAGCCATTTATTCAATGTGAATGGTGTCCAGCTTCAGTTTGGGAGTAGCCTTATGAGAATGCTTAAAGACCACAAAATAGGCATCCTTGTCATCTTTCAGAGCATGGGACCTGCCACTGTGTCCCAGATAACCCTGATTGATTTGTGCACTAGCTTTAGCTCTTAGGTTTGTGACACACAGCTGCTCCCTCAAGATCCTAACTCCTCAATACTTAAATGTCACTATATTTTTGGAAATATTGGTCCCAAAAGGAAAAACATTTGTTGTATTTGACTGTTCCATAGGCTCTTGGATTGGCACTGCTTTACCAATTGCCTGCTTTTTGATCTCTGTTCCATAAAGGGCTTAAGGAACTGTGATTTTTCTGGATATAACTGGCCTTTGCAAGGGATAGAGAAGCATGATTAGGCATCAGTAGTTGTAAAAATATTGGAAGAACTCCTGTAAATCCAAGTTGAAGCTTCTAGAAGACAAAACATTACCTCAAAATGTCTTTACACGTTGCTTATTTTCTAATCTGGACTTAAGCCTCGAACAGTTCAACAGAAATTAATTCTAGCATTGTCTGTTATTGGTCAGAAAAGAAAAAATTGAAATATTGTAGAAAGGTATTAGCTAGAGGGTATGAAGCAGTTGAAATCCTGATAAAAATGCATTCAAACCTTTATGTTCCTAATAAAATATTTGAGCCTTAGGGAATTTTTTTCTTTTATTAATTTAGCAGTTGGCTGTAGTTTGATCGCTTGGCTTTGGGCCTTATTGTTGCTCTTCTTATTGAGATGTCTTTTAGTATTTTAGTATCACCACTCTCTGGAATGCACCCACTCTCTGGACAAAATTTTAATGTAGAGGGAGAGCAACTTCTTGTGTCAGTTCTGGTTTTCTCTTTACATATAGTGGAGATGGTGGACTGAATGCTAGGGGCTGCTTGTTTAGGGGTTTTTGAACAAACAGAACATCATAAGCTTCTTAAGGTACCTTTTATTGGCTGATTAACTTACCAGCTGATCAGACTTTGCAATGGATAAAAAACAACAACAAAAAGGTGCTCTAAACAAATTTGTTTACCATAAGATGAAAAAAAAAAAAAAAAACCCTGCTCAAAATTTACAAGTTAGGTTTTTCCTAAATAATTTGGGGCAAGAAATACTAGAAGGTATCAAAAAATTATTCTGTTGCATCTATGAAAGAAAACCCTGCTGTGCAAATTCATGGAGAGTGCAAGGTGAAAGATCAAAAGTGTGCTCCTTCACATTCTTTGTGTAACCATACCTGAAGCAGGTATTGCTAAAGTTTCCAACAAAAATAGGAGGAGAATTGTGCATTAAGTGACCTTACAGTTTTCTTTTGGAGAAGAAAACCACCTGTTTTCATAATTTTCCCCTTACTGTTAGGAAAGTCTCTTTTTTTAAAACCAAAATCCCATATTTTTTTCTGTGTTGCACACTTTTCTGAAACCCCAAATGGTACACAGTATGTAATAAAATAACTGATTTTGACATTTGCATGTTTAACAATAAATGCTAATCATTATACAAAATGTGTGGTTCCAGAATAGTTTCACTCCTGTCTATGGGGTTGGATAAATGCAACAGGCAATGATTCAAAGTTCCAAAGGATATAAATCAGTGCAGTATATAAAGTCATTTTGTGGTATGTGGACATAAGTCTATTCACAGGCTGGGAATGCTTATATCTTTTTAATGTACACAGAGTTATTAAATCTATAATTTAAAAGGTTTTCTGATAAAGGTTTCAGTGTACCTGCTACAAAATCCAATAATCCTTTTCATTTCAATATCATGCAAAGCCAAACTTACTTAAAGCTTTTTTACTTTAAAAAAAGGGCTGAGTGTTGGTGAATAAATACTACGTTGGTGTTGAGCGTTTATATTATTTTTGATATATTTGTTTGATATTATTAAACTTTTCAGATGTTGATATTACTGAATGATGGAATATATAAAAAAAAGCATGGGTTAAAATGTAATCTACTGCATTATTAGAAAGAATTAAAGTAGAGGCTATATTTTACAGTGTCGTCTTTCAAATCTAGCCATGCTGTAAACTGATGTTTGCTGTATGCTCCTCCTGATTTGAAATAGATGAAAGAGAATGAACCTTTAATCACCATGGTTCACACTATGATTGAGAACTCGGCGCTAAGACCGCAACTGTACCATCAAGTAAGGTCTTGGAGAGTGAATGAAATTGCTTTATCATCTGCAAAAAATTTCCTTAGTGACAGTTTTGGTTGTCCCTCAGATTTATTCATAACATTGGTGTTTCTCTTCTTTGCTTTGGAAACCCACAAGTCATCCATGCTTCCTGAAACGCTGCAATGTCGTTAGCATGGCTTTCGCTGCGTTTTTTGTTGTTTAGTATTAAATGTACACTTTCTGAGCAGCTTTTTTTCTGTCTAGACGATTTAATTAGTTGGTGCTTTATGCAGGTGTCCAGTAAATTCATGAAACTCCTCCCAATGAGCTTCCAACATTTGTCTTAGCATGATTCTCTGCAATTAGTGTTCAAAGGTGCTTCTTTCTTTTGACCACTACAAAAGCATGTGAGTGGTGTTTACCTGGTCATTTCTGGCAATTTTGTTTTGTTCTAGGAAGTGGATTTACAAGTTTTTGTTTGCACCTACCAAGCCTTTAGCCACTGAAGAAAGAAAGGATCAAAATTACTTTGATCTGGGGCCTGTAAATCCAAAAGGCAGTGTCTGTTCACAAAGTCACAGCAGACTTTACTGTGCACAATTACAGAGCATGTAGTGCTGGTTGGCAATGGTAAGATGGAAGAAGAATCAGAAATGTGAATGGAAATATTGTCTGTGAGTTGAGACCTGCACTAACTTATGAGCATGGCCAACCCCTCTCCTTTGGCACTGCAGTGTCTTACAGGTGCTGGGGCTGAACTGAATAGCCCCTGTCATGTCAGGGGATGTTTGAGAAGTTTCTTGCCTCAACTACAATGAAGCTGTTGTTCTCACAAGGGAGTATCTGGCCAGTTCCCTTGCATTTACATTCGTGTCCTCATGAGCCAAAATTATGCATAAAGGTTGCATAGTTCGAAGAAGAGGAGATGTTCTGCCATGTAAAACAGATGTTTATTATTGCCGTGTTTCTGAAAAGTGCTGCAGCTTCATGTTTCTTTTTTTTTTTTAAAAAAAAAAAGTCAACTCCACATCCTAAGTTTGCTTCTGAACCAGAAATGTTGCCAAAAAAAATCTCAGCTTCTCAAAGGAGGTTGGGTTGTGGGTGACTGGTTTCATGACCACCCGATTTGTGCTCCTACATGCAAAGCAGGAGCTTTAACATGGGACCTGGAGGAACTATTTGGAGGGGAATGAGAGAAGTAAGGTGCCCTCAAGCCCTAAATGAAATTTTGGGGGTTTGTTGTAATTTTTTTTAAGTAGCCTGACTCTTAGAATTTTTTTAAGCAAGTCAATTTTACGTGATAGAGTATGTAAGACAAATCAATCAATCAGGGTATAATGAGCAGAGGTGTTTTAGCTGTGTCAGGGGAAAGTAGCCTGAGCTTCTAATATTAAATAGACATATTTGAGGTGTAGCTGTGCCTGGGCTAATCTGCTCATGCCTTTGGGGATGCCAATAAATTCCCCAGTGCTGCCCTGACGAAGCTCTGCTGTCAGCTGCAGTATCTGCCCTCACCTTGCAGGCCCATCTGCTGCTTCCTGTCTGACACTGAATAAACACCTTTTTTGACATTCTTGTCAGAGAAACAGTGACTCTAACAGGTCGTGAGGACTGAATAACCTGTTGCCACTAGAGATGTGATCTCTTCAGGTCGGAGTGTTTGTGACATGCTGGAAGGTTTCTGCAGAAGCTGCCTTAGCTGAAGAGTAACAACATCCTCTGCTTTCATGGATAAGCTTTCCTGCATGTGCTATTCCATTAACTTTCAGGATAGGCTAAAAATACACTCAAATTTTCACTGCCTAAATAGTCTTCTAAACTTTTGTGATGCAAAACTGACCTGTTTAAAATTCTGGCAACTCATTTAAAGTCTAAACAGCGTATAATTTTTTTTATTCAAATAAAATAAGTTGATTTAACAGTGGTCTTTCCTGCTGCAGTTTTAAAGGCATGTAAATAATTGGGAGAAGCCTCCATGCAAGTGACTGAAACTTGTTTTGTTGTCAGAATGCTAAAATAGTTTGTGATGATTGCAGCCGTTCCTGTGGATGAAGAAAAGGATCTTTCGCAGCTTCAGTTTATTCAGTTCAGTTTTATGTCTGAGCTTATTTAGAGTTAAGCAAAAGAAAGCAAGAAAAGTTTGTATTTAATTTGTCTTGCTTCCTTTTTGTAATGATTAATGGCTCTCTAGTAAAACAGCAAAAAATCTACTATTTCAAATGTGTTATTTATGAGGCACTTTTGTTTGTGATTCGTTACGTCTTCAGAGTTATTTAAATCACTTGACTTACATCATTCTGCTCTGCAGACTGTGCTATAAATTCACAAGTACAAGCCAAGGAACTTATTCCATATGTACAGACAAGAAAGAAAGGATTTTTACAGACAAGACCCATTTCTACCTTGGTTTGGAATTTTTTGCTTCTTTTCAATACTAGATGAAGAACGTTAATCTTGTTCTCTAATCTTTTTCTCTAAAGAAGTACAGGTTGACTTTAAAAAGCAAAATTTTCCAATATGTGTGAGTTCCCTTAAGGAGAAAAAATTAAAATCTGACTGTAACAAGCTAACATCCAGGTCTTGCCATGGATAATTTTTCTTAATGCATTAAAACCACAGAAAAATAGCCCTTAAGTTTTTCGTTAAGAGGTTTTGATATAGCTTATAATTATTGTTATAGGAGCTGCGTACATTTAAACTGTTCTGCATGTTAGATTTTTGAGATCTTTCAGGTTTTGTTATGAACACTAGGTGACTGTGTTTGAGCTAAAAATCTGGTCTTTTCAATTTGTATTTGAAGTGTTTTATGTCACAGAATTCAAAATTAGAGGAGAACCTTTCTTAATGGGACTAAATGCCCATTTGCCCTGCTTCCTGATAACAAGAAGTATTTTAAAAAGCAAGAAGTAAACTGAAGAGCCTCTTGGAAGTCTTAATTTTAATCTCGTGCTCAACAACACATCCTAGGTTGTCCTTTTTGATTTCTTCAGTGCAGTATCCTGCAGAGGTGCATAGCGTGTTTTTGGTTTTGGGGTGTGAAACATCCTCCTAAACATTTATGAAATCAAAACATTTAGTGGAATCTGAAAATAGCTTACAAAGTAATGAAGCAATGCTGTCACTTAAATGTTTTTAATATCAGCTAGTTAAATAGCTCCCAGCACTTGTGTCTTAGCAACATCTTAGGGTGTCCTTAGGCATCTCCCCCTTTCTGGGAATCATCTGGTACTGGTGTGTGACAGAGGTGGGGCCTGTACAGTTGATGACAAATGATTTCTGCCCTAAGGAAGAGGGAGGTTCAGTTAAGGTCATGTTACTTTCTCACATGCAGGATTCTTGTTTGGCCAAACTCTGCATGTGCAGTTTGGTTTGAAAAATGGTAAATTCTATTTGTGGGTCTCAGGGTGCTGCTCCCTCATGGCTGGGAGGCTTTTGGTGCGTTTCCCCATGCTGAGAGGAATGGATTTGGCGTGTTTGAACAGGCAAAAGTCGAGGGGAAGGGAGTCACTGGTTCAGTAGATGGCACTCTTGCTCTGGAGTTACTGCCCTGGCAAAGGCTCCGCAGGAACGATTTGGCAAGGAAGGCGTTTGTGGAACGTGACATAAAGTACATTTTGATAACTTGGTCACTGGAGCTCTGTTAATGCGTTTTCCAGGGTTATGAGGCTGTTAACCTTGCCTGAGATGTGTAATTGCGTTTTGTCTGCTGCAGTTCCTCTTGTCACTCCAGCAGGATGCGATAGCATTCCGCGCTCCTCGCCCCGAGCGGATTTACTGATGCGCTCCGAGAAGCGGAGCTGCTGTTTTGTTGGAGATGGTTGAAGTTATTCATCTTATTTGGGCAGGTTTTGTGCTAAGTCTGGGTAAAATGTTGCAGTGGAAATGTTGAAATGAGGCAGCTCTCCAGCAGAACTGGTGCTGCTGACCAAAGCAAGAAGTCGGTAGCAATTTGAAAAGCGTGATAGGATTTTAATAAGAAGAATTAGCACGGCTGTAGTGTTCTCTGAAAATCTGTTTTCCTTTTCTGAATACTTAAGATTTATTCCTTTCAGGAGGTACAGGGGGGGTAGGGATGCTGAATTGGCAAACTGTTTTAAACTCAGCTATAATTAAGGTTGAAATGACAAAATAAAAAGTCTCTCTTTTTTGAAAAGTATAAAAAATACTGGCTTGAAGTAGCAATGTATTTTTCCAGCCAAGCCACATAAAATGCTGAGCAGTGACTTGGAAAGGTGTATTTATCTAATAGGGGATAATCTTCCTTCTGTAAAATCTTTCTGTTGTGAAATATAACTAGGTTTCCTTTGTAAGTTAAAGACATTTGGCCATGTTTATGAGTTTTATTTAAATATTTCCATTCCTCATTTTTCTCTCATTGTGATAAACTCAAAAGTAAAACAACACAACTCTACGACAGTGGGAGTTTAAATATATATCTTAATTTGTGTGACATTCATGAGGTGCAAAAGTGCTGTGGCTTTTTTTCGTGTTTCAGCATTCATTTTCATGAAATGTCCATTTCAAAGAAAGTTACTGTGTGTTTTTAATACACTATTCATACTTCTAAATTGTCACCAGATACATTTGCATGAGGTATGTGGACATAATATTATGAAATGAAACACTTTAGTGTGTTGAAGATTAATTTTATGTTTGGAATGCTTGTCTCATGAACCCTTCCCTAGTCCTTTTATTTATAAGTGTTCCTTAACATGGACCTGTGTTTCAGTAGTCTTTCTTGTCCTATTAAGTCACAATAACCTAATTATGACAGACACATGGAAGGAAAGGAAAGGAAATCTCTGTTGGGAGTCTGTACACCCAATGTTTTTAATTAAATAGAATGTGAAGGTTGATAGTGTTATGTCCTTACTTGCTGTATAGTTAAGTAGTTAGTGTGTGTGACAGTTCACTCTAAAATGGGGAGCTGCCTTTTTTTCTTGTATTTTAGAATCTTGTTACTGGTCAGTAACAGATTGAGAAAGTTAGGAAGTTAATGTGAGGAGCTGCATGAAAGCAGTTTGAGGTACTTTGCATCCTGACTTGCACAAGGAGTTAAGTTTGCCTAGGTCCAAAGATAAAGTAGAAGAGCTTCCATTTGGGGCACTTCTGGTAGTGCTCTGTTGGAGGGGAGGAAATCCTATGAAAAGTAGAAATCCATATGAAAAATCCAGATGAAAAGTGGTGGCACCTATTGGATGTATCTCTGAGAAGATATTTACATATATGTTGTAAACTTAGGTCATTCTGCTCTGGTTTTGGCTTCACATCAGATCATCCTGCTTGTGAAACACCTGACCTTAGTGGGCCTAGAATGGTTAATTCAGAGTGGAATGAGCCCCTGCATTTGGAATTCATATAACAAAACTTAGACACAATGATGCATCATTATTTAGATGTACTCTGGCAATCTCATCTTCCTACATAATCCATGTTTGATTGAGTTGTACATCTTTGAAACTCCAGTTTGCATTAGAAACAGCCTGTTAATTTAATGCAACTCTACTGACAGTCTGCTTGACATTCCATTTATTTACCCTCATTAATGTATCTTGGCTAAATATGTATTGTTCAGTGTGGCAGGTTTTACCTTTCAAGCAAAAGCTGATTTCTGTGTTAAAACTCTTAAACTGAGCAGTAGTTTTCATTTTCACAGTCCAACTAAGTTGTTTTATGGCAATATTATTCTTCCTTATAGTTAACACAAGAAGAGTGTAGGGGTACACTATACAAATATAGAACTGAAGAGCTGGACATTGATGTAAGTCATTTGTATTCCTTCTTCCTTGTAAATGTTGGTACTTGTCTCTTTATTTTGATGATAATTTTCCTCTTGGCTTTTGGGTTTGAAACCCACTTCCTACAGATGATTTGCCAACAGAAATTGCATCATGAAATAGGGGGACATGTCTCTGTAATAAGCTTCTAACTGGCAGGAAATATTACAATTTTAGGCTGAAATTTTAACTATTTGATACAATCACCTGAAAAACCATGGGACAGACTATGAATGTATAAAATTGTCTGTAATACTAAACAATATGTAAATAAAAATGGAATCTTAATACCTATTATTAAGATTTAGCTGCGGAATCATAAATTATATGTTTGGGCCATGCTGCTTCAAGTAATAATAGCACTTTATAGTTTCTTAAGAGAGTTTCTTAAGTAGTTTGAAAATGCATGACTGATGCCAACGTAATTTTAGAATTCTTATTTTAATAACATTTTTTATAGATTCGTGTGATGATTTGACCAAGCTAGATTTTGATTGCTGGAGATGTAAATAACGAAATGCTAATTGGGGTAATTTTCTGTTCCATACTAGGCTAAGCTAAGCCGTTTATGTGAACAGGATAAAGTTGTGCAAGCACTGGAGGAGAAGCTTCATCAGCTACACAAGGAGAAAGTAGGACAATTGTATTTCTTACCTAAAGTGGATGTTATTTTACATGCTTATTATCAGAACATTGATAGCTGAAATAAAACAAAAATCAGCCCAATGATGCAGAACATTAAAAATAATTCTTTTTATTACAATAGTACACGCTTGAGCAAGCTTTGCTATCAGCAAGTCAGGAGATAGAAATGAATGCAGATAACCCAGCAGCCATACAAAATGTAGTCTTACAGAGAGATGACCTGCAGAATGGACTGCTCAGCACCTGTCGGGAAGTGTCCCGAGCCACTGCAGTAAGTACCACGTTCTTTCCAGCAAAACTTCATGAAGTGTGAAATTATTATCTTCATATTCCTAATTGCATTGGCTTTTTTTTTTTTTTTTTTTTTTTTTTTTTTTTAATCCATCCCTGCAGAAACTCAGTTGTCTGTTACTTGCTTGTGTTTTTTTGTCGAAGGTGGACGGAAAGTGATCTTTTCATTGCATTCAAGTGCTCTTTCTCTAATTTTTTTTTTTTAATTTTTTTTTTTTTTTGTCAGGAATGGGTGTGTACTCATTTAATGGGTGTGGCAGTTGTCATCCTTGAAATATGAGAAATCGATAACAGAAGAAGTAAACAATGCAAATCAGCTATTTTATGTGTTAGCAAAACAGTGTCAAGCACAAACTTTATTGGACTTATTTTAAGCAAAAGCAGTTGCAGAACTGCTGTGGTCTCTCTAATAGTGGCCATTACATTTCAAAGATCTTTCCAATTATGAACTTACAAAAAGACTAAAAAAATGGGGATAGGAAGGAAATTGTTGTTTACTGTCTTTTTCCACTTTGTGATGGTTTCTGTGCTGAAATGGCAAGGAATCATTTTTGCCCACTTACAGGTATATCCACAAAGGTGTCAAGTTCCAGGGGGTAGCTGTGGTAAAAACTGATATGATGTCAGCCCTGAAATCTGGTTGTAGTCTGAATGTTGGACTGTCTTGGAGAAGGAATTGGTTGGACACAGAAAAGGGAACCAGGGGAAAGGAAATCCTCAAGACACGCTTTCCCTCATTAACTTTTTAATTTATTCTAAATGACTAAATTGCCTGATGCAGGCTGCAAAAGTGAGATGGTGGGGCTGACCTCAAAGAAGAATAATTTTATTTTTTTTCCACCTTTTGCTGGTGGTGTTTGCAGTTGCAGATGTGTAAAGCAGTGGTCTGCTGGCAGGCCTGGGGCACTCCCTGGCAGCCTTGCAGGCAGGGCTGGGTGAGTTACATTTCCCCTGCATTGTGCACTGCCTGTGCACACACATGCTGTGCACTCACACATGTGTTCTGGGTGATAAAAGAGACAAATTTGCATCCATTTTTGTGGCTTTTCTGCCTTGCTGGAAAGACAGCTTAAGATCTACATGCCTGCTGACTATAAAGGCATTTTCTAAAGAATTTGCCCTTGCCTATCTTTTTTTGTTAGTGAAAAGACAAAATGCTGTTTGTTTGAATTTCATTTAGTATCATTAGAAAATCAAAAAGCTCTTTAAACATTGCATTCTCTAAATCATGTATCTGTTTATTTATTGCTAGTATCTATTTATGTGTTAGTCCCTGAAGTTTCTTCCCACTGGAAAAAGAAAATAACTTTTTTTTTTATTGAACTTGCACTCTAATTCTTTACATTTGTTATTCTTTTTTTACATATTATTTCTTTACATTTGTTACTTAGGAACTGGAAAGAGCTTGGAGAGAATATGATAAATTGGAGTATGATGTAACTGTAACAAGGAACCATATGCAGGAGCAGCTGGATCGGCTTGGAGAAATTCAGGTGTGGCAAAAATCTCAAAGTACACTCAATTCACTTTCACTTTCTGTGAGTTTTAAAACAAATGAAAAAAGAGGGGCAAATGGCAAACTAAAAAACTTGTTATTTCTTTTTCTACCTTGTAAATTCTGCAGAAGTCTTCAGATTTTTTTTTTTTTTGCATTATAACACTGATATTCCTTTATATGGAGGCTTCCTTTTTTTGTTTCAGTGAGCAGATTTGAAACAGGGTCCCTTTCTCAGACCTTAGTTGCTCTGACAGTCATAATATATCTTCACACAAATCCTTCCATTTAACTGCATATTTTAAAATTCATTCCTTTTATCAAAAGAAATGATTACAGAAAACGCTGTAGGTGTTGCTTCAGGCCTTACAAACGAAGGGTTCTGCTGTGTATTTCAGTCCTCACTGTGCAGGTCAGGACAGTGGTGGGGCTGAATTCCTAGGGAGAGCTCTCTGTGACACACACACACACAGAGATGGCCATGGGGGTGTGCACAGATTATCTGGGATGGGCAGATGGGTGTGCTCTACACTGCAGGTTCTTTGCTCCAGGGCTTGGTTTTCTGTGCAGCTACAAAAGAGATTCTGAGGATGCCCAAAATCTGGAAAGCTTGCATTGATTGGCCCATGAATGTGAATGGGTTTATATGCCAGCATGCAAACACTGTGTTCATTTCCACCTGTTTTGGGGTAGGAAGTGGTGGTTCCTTTTCTATGGGGGTCTCCTGTGCAAAGTCTGCTTGGATTTTCTTTGGAGACCTTCAGTGAGGTTCTGTTCTTGAAGTGAAGTTTGAATTAGCAGATTGCTCTCAAATTGACTGAGGCATTATGAAATTAGTCAGTCTTACACATTTTGTTCCAGGCAATGTTTGAATGTTTTAGGGGGGAATGCCTGTCATTACTGCATTTTATTTTCCTTCACTGTGAAAGGATGTGCAGTGTATTCCAAAGAGAGAGAAAAGTTTTCCCTTTTTTTTTTTTTTTCCACTTGCAATGTGTTCTGATGTACTGCCCATTCATGCTGTTTGTTTGCTGACAGACTGAATCAGCTGGGATACAGCGTGCTCAGATTCAGAAGGAACTGTGGAGAATTCAGGATGTCATGGAGGGTTTACTTAAACATAAACAGCAAAGAAGCTCTTCTGAGGCAGGTGAGCGATGGTTTTGTCGCATAGGAAATGAAATTACACCATAAAAAAAATTCAAGTATAAGCTCCATTGTTGCTTTTGTATGCTTGAAAAACTGGCACAATGACTAAGAAAAGAACAAAGCAAATACTGCTTGAAGTTGATGCTTGGTGCATTTGTTTGATAGCAACAGGTTGTAGTTATTTTAAAAGCTGTTAATTGAAAAGCATTTTTCTCTTTTTTTTCCCCACACCTTCCCCCAAACAGGCATCATGGTATCGAGGACATTTTCTTCTATTAAATATAAAAATGAGGTATGGTTTAAGCATATTTACTATTAT
Organism: Cettia cetti; assembly: GCA_013401135.1. Lineage (NCBI taxonomy): Eukaryota > Metazoa > Chordata > Aves > Passeriformes > Sylviidae > Cettia > Cettia cetti. The sequence continues at coordinate 19,978 of VZUI01069587.1, read as the reverse complement.
AGCATTATGGAAATTGTAATATTGCTCTGATAAAACCAAGCATTATTGTGAATATTTTGAGGATGTCTGAAGGATGTATTCAGTATGTTTCTGTAAAAACACTGCATTATGAACTAGTTTTAAAGACTGATAGCTCCACTAGTAATTCTAACACTCATTTGTGCTGTGTCTCTGTATTCTCACTGGTATCTTTCTCTTTTCCATTTCTTACCTTTTCCTCTCCCTAGGCTCTTACCATAGAAATATATACCCTGATTTATGGATATGTTTTCTACCCACCACACTTTTCATGGGAAGAAATACATTGCTTTATATGTTTATTCAGATATTGAGCCTGGTTCTCAGATGGCCAGAGCACCCACAAGAAGAGCTGAAACTGTGGGAGCTCCCAAATGTTCAATTCCTCTGAAAATCTGACTAGAAGTTACAGTTTTAAAGGGACATTGTCATGGTTATCTGAAGTGTATGCAATGTACATCAGGCTTACAGAACTTCCTAAAAGTCTCATTTATGTAAAAAACCTTTCAAAAGAGAACGGATTGAATTTTTTAAAGTACCATTTAGAGAGTTTGTACATGTCCAACAGAAAATGCAGATGTTTAAAGAAATTTATTTATTTTTTGGTTAAATGTGACATTGTCCCTTTAACTGCGAAATCTATAGCTGCTGTAGCCATGGTAATATATTTTTTCTTTTTAAGTTATAAATAACTGTACCAGGTGCACACATCTAAATAAGGTGACTATTCTACAATCTTTAGGAAGAGGAAGTAGTCCCACCTCGTCCTCCACTCCCTCGGTCCTATGACTTTACAGAGCATCCTCCCATAATCCCCCCTCTGCCCAGTGATAGCAGCTCCTTGCTCTGTTATAGCAGGGGCCCAGTACATCTGACAGAAGAAAAGAAGATGTACCAAGTGCAAGGATATCAGAGAAATGGATCTTACTGTGTAAGTGGCTTCAACTGCCACGTTGTTCTTGAAGCATCCTCCCTCCTTTGCACAGTCACCGTTTTTGTTTACTCATCTGGCTACTTTTGTGTTATGGTTTCACTTTAATTTAGTTTTGTTTATAGCTGCATCATTTGCTCTTCACATTTTCCTGTCATGTGTTCTGTGCATATGTAAAATGTCTTAAGACTTAAATTTCATAAATTTAGATTCTTCTCCCTACTAGTTCTTTAAAAACTCTCAGCTCAGTTTTTATATACCAATTTGTTTCCAGAAGATCATTTTAAAAACCCCCACAACTCTGCCTTTTTATGGCAATTTTTTCCTGTAATTTCTTGTGATTTCTTCTGATTTTCAATCCATTTGAACTGATTGAAATACGATTTCTGATTGTCTGCAAACATTGTCGCTCAAATTAACTACCAAAAAATACTTCTGCCATACCACTTGAACAATGGAACACTGCCTTCAAGTGTGAGCAGAGTTATCACAAAATCATTGGTTTGAGTCTTAAGACATAAATACTTGGAGCAAAGTGGCTGTTTATTTACCTGATGCCTTGATGTTCCTCAGGGTCCTGATTATAGGCTTTATAAGAGTGAACCCGAGCTAACTACAGTAGCAGAAGTGGATGAGTCAAATGGTGAAGAAAAAACAGAACCAATTTCAGAATCAGAATCTTCTGCTAAAGGTTTGTCCCCAGGCACGGTGTGTACAACCTTTCAGCTTTTCCACAAGGAATGCAGAGCTCAGCTGTGTTACAGGAGCTGCCTCATGGTTTGTGTCTTTGCAGCCTGTCCGTTTCTCAGTTTGATGGAACAGCTTCAACAATAAAATAATGATTTAATTATATGACGAGAGAAATTTCAGTCAATTACACCGCAGAAAAATCAAACATTACACTCACCAACAACCCTGAAATCCTTATTGACACCATGTCTAATCACATCACTCACATTCCCCACACACCATTCCCTTGAACAATTACCCATTTTATGTTCTTGCCCTTGAACAATTACTCAGTTTTTGAATCAAGCTCCCGATGTTATGTCGCTGGAACGTCCAAAAAGGCAGCACCACAGAATTTTCAGGCTCTCTTAAGGCAGGGAAACAATGTCTTTTTCTTTTTTTTTTAATCTTGTAATTGTTGAATTGCCTTCTGTCCTCTGATATAATAGGAATAATGATCATGACCTTGGAGCGTACAGACAATAAAAGGTCTTTGCAATTGCTAAATGCTTTAGATTCTTCTCTTCATCTAGCTCCCATAAAAGCTACTAATTGCTTGGTAGAGTCTTTTACCAGGAAGTGCTTCTCAATTCTGTTTGTTAAAACACACAGAATAGTTTGTTAAAGGTGACTTCAGGAAAATGCTCAGCTTTAGCACCTCCCAAAAACCATATTAAGAGCTTTGAGGAAAAGTACCTAAACTTAGCTATTTTTTTACTCTAAGGATTGGTGTTGCCAGTGGCACCAGGATCACTGCCTTCTGTTTTTGGTGCTTTGACTAAGCATTTACAGAGCAGGCTGATGCAATGATAACAGAATTTTACCAAGAATTATGGTTATACAAAGATACTGTTTTCATCAGAATGGTCATAGAGGTTTTTAAAACTACAGTTAGCATACAATTTGGGTATAAACTGTGTGAATGGCCCTGTGGTATAATTAAGCTTGCACTTACCACACAATTTGTCAATTCGGATTCTCTGTGGTATTTGCTGAGATACAATGTTGAGGCACATAATTAAATTTCTGTTAACTTGGTGGAGAATAATGGAATATTTATCCTGAGATTTGCTAATCATCAATGACCTAAATTGAGAAACTTGTCTTTCTGACAACATGCCTAGGTTTTATTGACCTGTGATGTCTCTGATTATTCACAGTAATTTATGTCAAGAGGTGAAGTAATGATAAAGACAAAAATAAGAAAATCTGCACTGACTATATAAAGCAACCCAGTGCTTGTTAAGCACCCCAGTCTGCTTTCTGAAATTATTTTATTATGTCCATTTGTAGAAAAACAGTCCCCAGTGCAAATTCTTCTAAGATAAATATATTTAGAGGTGTGGAACAGAATAGCTGCAGTGGTAGCAAGCTCTGAGAGGCTTTGTATATTCTAAAACTCTCTTCAGTCCCTTGTTTATCATAGCTGTGTTTATCATTTGAGCACATGAATTTTCTAACAGACATTTCTTGTCCTGGGCATTCACTCATAATAACAATCCTCATGCAGTAGGGAAATGTAGGGATTTCTGATTTTTCCAGTTCTGTTAGGGTGTGTAAGCCATTACAGCTCTCTGCTGCTACAGGAAACATTTTTATGCCATTCTGTCTTAAGTTTTTAAGCTGATAAGGAAAGAAACTTCAAGGCAGCTCATCTCTGAGTTTTTTCTATCTTGCTGCTTTAAGAAGCCATACTTAAATGATGGCAGTTTCTTGTTGAGGGTGGTTCTAAAAATAAATAATTTCAGAGGATTTTTTTTAAAAAAGTTTTTTCTAGTGGTTGTGCATGTTACTGTACTGAACACTTCTCATGCCAGCCATTTCCCTCTCTCTTCAAACATCAGCAATTAAAGAGAAATGGGACCATGTCAAATATGAGACCAGAGGAAGATTTGTGACCTGTGTGGCACATAAAGGTGACTCAAAAAGAAAACACAATTCTGCTGTGTTTTATCCTATTTTATGTCTAAAGGAGACCCAAGCTGTTGCTTTACAGAGGAATATCCTCAGCTCCTGTTTTCACTCAGCAGCTGAGCAGGCTCAGGGGTGATTTTCTTCCCACACAGACATGAGCATGGGTGTCCACACACAAATGAGGCCATCCAGGAGCTGCCTGGACCTTCAGTATCTTCACCCATCAGCTCTCAGCTCCACCTGCTGCATCTGCCTTTTGAAGGAGTGTTCCCAAGGCTGACAATGTGTCTTTCCTAGAAAACTGATCAGTTTTGGCAGTGTTTTGCACAGCACTCAGGATGTTGCTTTGCTGTTTTGCAGGCTCACATTTCCCTGTGGGAGTTGTGCCACCCAGAACCAAATCCCCAACGCCAGAGTCCTCAACAATAGCATCCTATGTCACTTTGAGGAAGAATAAGAAGATAGATCTAAGAACGGTACTTTAAAATAACCTTTGAGCCTTGGATGTGTTCATTTTTTAAGTTTGGTAGTTACTCCAAAAATTGAAATTACTTTCATTTTCTTTACCAAAAAAAAAGTAATAAAGTCACTGTTATAAAGGCATTGTATACTAGATTAATGGAGACAGCTATAGGAAGAATGATAAAATTATAAATGCCATGTATGTTAAACAGCATGGAGACATTCAAACTGGGCAAGAAATTAAATGGTAACTGATAAATCAACAGAAGTTCAGGCTTGAGTTGAAAGCACATGAAGCATCTTTCAAACACTTGTATTTGACAATTTAACAGCCCCTTTGTAGCAAACACAGGCATTTATTTATTTCAATACTGAAACAATTTGGGAATTAGCTAAATCAGCCACAAAATAAGGATGTAGTAAGCAGTATGCAGGTAATAAAGCTGAAATTCAGATCAGGCAGTTCTGTAGTCTCTGGGTTAAAGACACACATTTGGAGGTAGTTCATGGAAACTTTTGCCATAGTTACAACCCAAATAGTGGAGGAGAAGTTGTGAGAAAACCGGGAGAGGACAGAGAAACTCCCAGGATGTTGACTGGAGAAAGAATACCACATTTCATAACTGAAATCAGTTACTGTAAATGTACTGAATGCAGCTGATTAGCCTGAAGTCGATTTTTATCTGTCATTAAAAAATACAAACCTGTCTGAAAACCAGGGAATTTCAAGAAAAGAGTAGGTAAATGGGTGTTATTTTGGGAAAAATATATTGCTTAGAAGTACACATTTTTAAGTGCTAATAAATTCACTTTGTTTCAGCCTGCACTTGCAGTTCAATGATGCCCAGCTGTAGTTTTTCTTGAAATAAAAAGGCAAAAATTACTATTAGGTCAACTGGTATAAATGTCCTGGATCATTAAATTTCAATTATATTTCTGTCTCAGTCAAATATTCTTGTGTTTGCCAGTTTTATAATGTCTGGTAAATTGTTTCAGCTTGAGAGGGTGGCTTTGAGAGAGCACCTACCCATTCTCCTAATGTTTGTTGTTGCTGATGGTAATGTTGTTGTTCAGAAGTGCAAATTATTCCTTCCTTTTATTTTGAATTTCAGTGTTCATTTATTGATAATTGGGTTTTTGTACTTTTTCACATACATAGGAGGTCTTTATCTGCACACTATTTTTCTGCTCTTTAGTAAATCATTAGTTGATCTCTTCTGCTAAGTTACCAGTCTGAAATCTTAAGGGTTTTTTTGGAAACACATATATTTTTTCTTCCATTTAAGGAAAGACCAAGGAGTGCAGTGGAGCAGCTGTGCCTTGCAGAGGGCTCAAGGCCTCGAATGACAGTGGAGGAACAGATGGAAAGAATAAAGAGACACCAGCAAGCTTGTCTGAGAGAGAAGAGGAAAGGACTCAATATAATTGGTGTTTCAGAGCAGTCTCCTTCCCAGAGCTTGTCCCATGTCAGGGATAATCCCTTCAAATTGGCACAGGTGGGTCCCACAGTGATCAAAAAGCAAAGGAGTTTGTTTGAGACTAATTGTAGAGCCACAGGCTCAAAAGGACAACCTTCATGCTTACACCTAAAGCCATTTCTTTGCCTTTTTGGAAAACAAACACTTCAAATCCACGTCCATTTAATTATGTATTTGATGTTTGGTGACAGGGTGGGGTGTTTTGGTCAAATTTAGCAAACAATGTGAAATTGCAAGGTTTTTGACTAGAAAACAAGGTCAGGGAGAATCGTGACTCTGTTGATGTTGAAATGAAGTCAATGCTGATTTTTCTGCAGTGTAATGTATTCAAACATCTGTAACATTTTTGGGTAGGAATGTGGATTTATGGTCAGAGCTCCTACATGGTGCTCTTCTGCTGTGGTGTTTGAGCCCATAAATACATTAAAATAGAACCCACACTTTGGTTTTCACTCATTCTTAAACTTATTTATTTGCCTAAAACGTTTGTTCATGGTAAAGGGTGGGGAGAGAAGAGGAAGATAGAACTGCTTGTCATTAACTAGGAAATATTATTCTGAATATATATCTAAAAAAACCCAACAAACAAACCCCAAAAAGCCAAACCAAACCCAGATCTAGGAGAGCAGATATTAGGCAGCCTACTACTTCCTAAATATTTATAATTTTTTTTTCCAGTAGCTTCATGGAGTTGATTTTTGGTTTCTTTGGATTTTTGATCTTCTAGAATACATTTTTCTTCACACCACACTGTTTACTAATTTTTTTATTATTATTATTTGCTTTTCTACTGGTATGGAAATGCCTTCTTTATTTTTTTGTTGTTGTTTTGTTTGTTTTTTGTTCTGGTGTGGGTTTTTTGTTTTTTGGGGGGTTTTTTTGGTTTTTTTGTGGGTTTTTTTGTTGTTTTTTGGGGGTTTTTTGATTTTTTTGTTTTGTTGTTTTGTTTTGTTTTGTGGGCATTCAAACATCTGATTTTCCAAGAGCAGATTAACTCCATTTCAGTATCAGGAAGGCATTTCCAAAGATGTTTTATCTTTCCATTTTGGGTTGGTTTTTTTTCCCCCCCCTCTCAGCGCCACAAGCTGCTACAGAGCTATTCAAAAGTTACTTTTCCTTCTAGAACCTTGCATCCCCAGCAGACTCCAAATTCCAGCTGAGCCTTTGCAATAGAGCCATCTGCATTTGGGCTGACATCAGGAATGCTGCATGTGCAGGGAGTTGCTACAAATATTTCTGTCATTAACAGTGCCTTTCTGGAGAGGAGGTCATGCCTCTCAAGCAGAGCTTTGCAGAGGGTTCTTTTCCCAGTGGTTTTTCCAGAGGTGTCCAAGCTTCTCCTCTTCCCTGTGCTCTGGTTCCATTCCTAGGAAGCTCCTGTGTGGGACTCCAGCACTGGGCAGCACAGTGGGGGAATGGGAATTCAGAATAATTCTGTTCCTTGCACCACTTTCCTCAGTCTCTGTGAAATCAGGGCTCTGTGGATGATAAGGAATTTATAGAGTAACTGAGGAGATCTCTGAATTGAATATTTAGCTAATGGTCCATGTTACAAAGTCACTTTTTCTATCACAACTTTAATTCTTCCAGAATGCTATTTGGCTCAGAGCCCCAGGATGAGGTATTATGCTGAATAATAGCTTTTATTTCTAAAAGCATAGTTTTATGTCTATTGATTTTTAGAAAAATGGTGCAATGGCATTAACTGCTGGAAGTCTTTTCGACTGTGGTTTGGTTGTTTAAGAATTGGAGGGGGAAAAGGATTTTATAAATGTCCTGCTGTGTAATTTTGAAGTGATTACCATAATACAAAAGGAAGTTGCCTCACAACTGTTGTTGGGACAAGCATATGATAAGGGGTGCATACTTCAATTTAGGAGAGCAAAGACACTGATTTATGAACTGACTTAGGTGGAATTTCCTCCTAATAGAGTGCATGTGTTAGATCACAGGAATTCAGCTTTGAGATTTACTGCTTCCATGGCTCCTATTTTTCTCAGCTCCAGTTCACAGATGAGCCTCCCTTCGTGCCTGCCAATATCATGTTCACAGTTCACAATCTCAAGTCACCTCTGCTACCATCCTTCCTCAAAATTTTTCTATCAACCTATGCTCTGTGCAACGGATTTTCTTTTTTTTTTTTTAAAGAAATAATTAATATCCTGTGCCATTATCAGATACTGTGTTGTCCTCTATTAAATCAGCTCACACCACAGGCTTGGAGGATACCCAGGATAATTGGAGGGAGTGCATGCAGGTGCACTGTGAATTTTGTGCTGAAAGCAGATTTTTATCGATTTTTTTTTTTCTTAAACCAGAAAAAGCTATTTTGTAAAAAGAGCAGTGCTTGTGAATGCAAGTCAGAATGCTGCTAAGCTGATTTGTGACTGAGCTAAATATGAATGAAATTCCAGAAGATAAGGGTGACATTGGGAGAGGAAGGGGAGGCAGAAAGTACAATAATCTTACAAAGAAATGTTAGACAGGCTGAACTGTTTTGAAAGGTACAAGAATGAGAAAATTCTGAGTCCTTAATGATTTCCACTTTCCTTATTGAAGTCTATGCTTAAGGTTTTTTTCAAGTTGTTTTTTTTTTTTTTTATCCAGTCAGAGGACAGCACAAGGCACAGAACTGAGGCTGTGATAACTTTTGTAACAATATGTCCATGTTCCAATTTTGTTCCACAGAATCGGAAAAAGGATGATACAGTATCTGGCAACACAAAGGAGTTAGAGAGCACCAGTAGAGAAAATAATTTGAAACAAAATAATGGAAGTCCTGGAGAAGAAATAGCACAGCTAAAAAATGATGGGGATGAAGAACTTAATTCAAGTTTTACTGAAGAGGTACAGAAATATTCCTTATTAAACTGCTCCTCAGGCTGTCTTGCAGTAACAAAGGGTTTTGGGACACACACACAGAGCAGAGTATGGCAAAGTGAGCCACTTCCTTTTGCTTGGGAAACGAAGACTTCTTGTTGGATATCCTGTATTTCATGGAGAATCACAAAATTGTATTGCATCTGCCTATAGCTGAGACACTGAATGTTCTTGTACATGGTCTTTAAATAATGATCATTGACACATTCATTGCTTAGCCTTGCCCAGTGTAATTTTTGACAGCCTTTTAATGTCCCTGAATTTTTGTTTGGTTGGCTATAGTGCATCAAATAGTTTATGGAAAGCAGAATAAAGCTGACACAACAAGTGATAACTGGAGGTAGGCAGTACCTTTTAGATATTTGTCACTGCTTTGATTTCTGCCTTGGAATAGTTTGAAACACACTTGGCAGAAAAGTACCTTGGTGTTTCTGGTGCTAAAGTGCCCCTAACACTCAGCAAAACCAGACTGACTGTGAAGAATGGGTTACTAGAGTTGCTTCTACATAATCATATCCTGTTTAATCCTTTTTTAAAGTATTGTGTAGAGGTTTTTTCTTCTATATCCATACTCCTCAGTTAATAATTCTTTTGTTAAATTTATATTTAGGTTTTTTAATGTGTATCTGATGGAGAATGGTATAAAATCCAGTAACTAATTTATATTTTTATCCATTAAAAACACTGCCTTTTTTAGACACTGTTGCTTTGTTAAATATGCAGATATTTCAAAAGGAAAATTAGGTGATGCACTCAAATTATTTATATGTACAGACTCTTAAGAGCAACATTCAGTCTTATCAACAAAATATTGCAGCATCTGGAATCTTTGTTGGCATCATGAAGAGAGGAATAGCTTGGAAAAGCCAGGCAGGCTGCAATCCAAAGAGTTCAGAAAAGTCCTGGAAGTTATTAAGTCAAACCCTGCCCATGGCTTCTGGCATAAGTTTTAGGATAACTCTATTAACCTGCATGGTATTGATAAAAATTTCTTAAGTTCTGTAATTCTGAGTTACTAAGTATACATGATGGCAAAATTTGTCTGTTAATAAAACTGTTTCCTGGTACTGTATTTCTTATCTGCCACTTAGTGTGTGTTACAGCTTTTTGTTTCATGATTTCAATTTTTTTATAGCTGTCAAAAACTGATGATCTTTTATCAGATGCACATGTTGTATCTGACTCAAAAGAAGTGAGTAATGACGAGAAAGCAGAAAAGAAAAATAAATTGGAAGAAACACATGATGGTGATATAAGGTAAAAATCAAACAAGATGTTCAGAGGCTATTTTAAACTTGCATGCTGTATTTATTAGCTGAATGGACTGAGCAATTGCCATAAATGCTGAAAAGGTTTATTTATATGGTTTTGAGTGGTTTACATATAGGAAATCTAATGAGAGGCTTAACTGCTGCAGGGGTTCAGTCAGAGTTGATGAGTTGGTGGGTGAAGCAATGTTTATTTTCAAGTGATGTCCCAGTTGTAAACAGAATGCATTCCTAATCCTTGTTTTGGCCTCCAAAATGTGTTTAATAATGTCAGTTCAAGCTTTGTATCAATTTATTATGAACACTTCAGCCAGTGCTTCCATCACATGGTCTTTATTGCTGCTACTTAGGAACAAACTAAACATCTTACTCTACATCTCCTGCTTCAATTTTTACCTCACTGCTTTGCAGCATTGTGGAATTAAGGGGATATTATATCTTGGGTATTTCTCTCTCACAATTCATAACTTCAGTGTAAGTTGCACTGCAGGTCCTGAGTGAGTTCTCACATTAGGTTATAACTTTGCCACAGGAGCCTTCAGCAGCTGGAAACTGCAGGAGTGTGTAAAGGAAAGGAGTTAAATTCCAAGTGCTTTTTTAAAAGTTTAACTACACAAAGTAGAAGGGTTTCAAAATGCCTGCTTAATTTATGCTACCTTGACTTGCAAGTCACAACTTTTTTTCTATTAGCAGGAGAAAATTAAATTATAGCTCCTCCACTTAGTGGTTAACACCTGAAATTAAGTTAGAGCCAGTTCTAAAGGCTGTGCTTCTTTTTAAGCAGCTTGCAGAGTGTGACCACAGTTGCAAACCACAAACCCAAAACCAGCTCAGAAGAAAGTGAAATACTCAGTGTTCAAGAAGAAGAAGGGATTGTGTCTTCATTTGAATTAGCAGCACAGTCTTCAAAAGGAAATCAGGCAGCAGCAGGTATGGAAAAAAGTTTGACTGAAGCACAACTTATCCAATACACATGTAAAAACTTTATTTCATTTTGATTGTGTCTTTTGATGGTCTGAAACTCCTGTGAATTGAAAATGCTGAGCTGGTCTACACGTGAAGTGTACAGTTTTGTCATGTACAGAAAAAATAGTTTCCCAGTGGACAGCTACAGAAATTCCATTTTTCTGAGGTTTTAATATAGCTTTTATAGTTGCTAATTCAGGGATTTAAATAACTGTTGCCAGAAATTGAGTCATACTGTAGTTGTTGGTTGGAGCAAATCCTTCCTTTTTCATCCTTTTTCATGTGTAGACTTTTTACCTTTGCTCCCTGCTGCTGAGTGACCTTAAATATGCCCAAAATTGTAGAATTAATGAGAGTTTTCAGTATTTTTAACTAGCAAGTAAAAGGCTTCAGTCTGGCCATGTTTTGAGGAGTAAGAAAGATGAAGAAGACAGAAAACACCACCTGGCTGGTACAATGACTGGTGGTGGACTGAAGAGAAGAGTGGAATAAAACAAAAGTGTCTGCAAAGAAGGAAAAAAAGAGGGCAGTGAGTAGGGAAGGAGGAAGGGAGAAGATAGAATTCAAGACATGATTAGGGTATTTGCTGATGGGAATGGTTAAGTAAGCCAAATGGTTCAACTTATGGATATTAAAGGTGATCTGGACCTTTGTAGTGCAGTCAGCAATCCTTTCTGTGACTTGATAATCAAAACCAGAATCTGTATGTACATTTTGTACTGCTCAGCAGAATGAGAAAGCTCAGTTAATCTGAGCTGGGATGTGAAGGTGGGTCTGGGCCTATCCCAACTATTTAAATTCTACTTTTTTTTTCCCCCCTCTCTTTTCTTGGCAACATAAAACAACAGCATTCATGTGTTTGCTGTTCTACTAGTTATTTCCAAGCCTGATTAAGGATCAGCTGTGCTCTCCCTTGAAGCTGTGCTTTTTGTGATGAACAGATTTTAAACCTTTGCTTGCGTAGCTTTTATTTGTTTCTGCTTGTATTTGCTGTGGCTTGAAATGGTGATTTTTTTATTTTTTTTTTGAGCTTATCATTATTATGGCTTCTGTAACTTGTATTCTTATTTATTTTGCTGTATGACTGGCAGTGAAAAGTTTGCCTTCTTCTCCAGAGTCGTCCTTGTCACCAGCTCCATCCACACAGACACAGCTCACAGAAGGATCACATTTCATGTGTGTATAGTTACAGAGAAGTACGTGCTTTTTTTCCCCACCTCTCCTGTTCCTAACATTCTTCCAGGTATTTATATGCTGATATTTTTTTTGTGAGAAACATCTGGAGCTGATACTCAGCAGGACAGAGTTTTCCTGCAGCCCTGAATATAAATTAGCCAGAAAACAAACAAATTCCTGTATTGATTTGCTTGCAAGGAGTGCATTCTCCATCCAGCTAGAAAGAGAAAGGGCTAATTGGGTTTATCAGGCATGTTCTCCACACCTGGCAGGGTAATAATTGCCCTTGGAATTACCCAGGAGGCCTGAGCTGTCCCCACACAGGGAGTTCAGGCAGGAGCATCACTGCACAGGTGCAGATGAGTCTGGGTGCTTCAGTCATGGGCAAAATGGGCAGCCAGAGCTCAGACTTAGTGAAGCACAGGAGGGAATGGGCTGATGGCCTGATGAATTGATGGCTTAAGACATAAAAAAAGCCTTCTGTAATTATTGTTTCTTCCTTCTTTTATAGAGAAAGCCCTCCCCAGCTGCTCTTTCCTGACAGAGTGGGTGATTGCTTCCAGGAATCATGTTAGCATGAGTTAGGCTAGATTTACATGTGGTGTTACCCACTCAGTGAATGGCCATGGAAATAGAAAGTGTGTGTTTGTTTAGGCAAATGTTTAACAAAATTAGTAGGATATCAGTGTGAATGGTCAGGAAGTGTCTGTTTGAATAAGCTTTCTATTAAAAGAATGTCATTGAAACAAAGCTTAATGTTAAATGCCATAGCTAATGTAGCTTAAGAAAGCTTTAAAATCGAGAAAAAATTAAAATTGAGACGTTTTCAGTCATTTAGCATGAGGAGATCTGAAAATGCATTTTTTAAAATTTACACTCCCAGTCTCAATTGCCAAGGTTTCGTTTTAGCAAAATTAGACTTACTAGTCATCACAGAGACTTTTTTAATATGAACTAAGGGCAAGAAACTATTTATACTCCTTACAAAAAAAAAAAAAGGAAAAATGCTAAAATATTTTCCCCTTTTGAGAAAGTGGAAAATGCCATCTTCACATTCAGTCCTGACACTGCTCCTGCCTTCCTTGTGGGTGTGGTCTGCCATGATTAGATTTGGCTTGAATTTTTGTACTTTTATTCAAAATGTTTATTACAGCACTATTTAAAAAATTTTGATTGGGACTTTCCTTCTGGAAATACTGATTTGTGTTAATGTTTTCAGGTTCTGTATAAATATACACACATTTATCATGCATCTCCTTTTTAAACAGGACAAACATTCCCCCATCAGCTGAGTTTTGGGGCAGTAATGAAAGTGAAACTGCACTGCTGGATTCTTTCTGTAGGCACAGGGCACCTGTCAGGAAGAGAGGAGCAACCAGAAATCCATCACCAATTGCTTTCAGATCAGCAAATTCATTTTCTTTAAGATTTATGGTAAATAAAACAGAAATGAACAGGAAGAGGCTTGGCCCCCCTTGGTGCCAGTTCTGCAGGTGAAGCATTTCTGTGTTCAGGACAGTTCTGCCCTCTAAAGAGGATTTAATTCCTTAGGACAGAGTGGCCCATCTGGACTGGCACTTGTCCATCTGATACTCTGCCTGCACATGCCTCCTCATGATGGAGAAAGGATTCCAGAGCTTCAGACACATCCCTTGTGGCTGTTCAGTGTCTGGATTGAGTTGGGGGAAGCTCCTGACTCTGTACATTCCACATTGCTGCATTTGATGCCTCTGTTGGTTTTTTCCTTGGAGCTCCAAAACAGATTTGTGCTGTGAGCTGGGCTTAGCATACAGAGGAGCTGGATGGAGCACAGTGCTTGCCTGCAGTTTTTACTGCCCTTTACCTTCTGTGATTCCAGCATTCCAGTGCTGTACTGAGAGATTTTGGCACATCTTTTAACATACAGCAATTCAGCATCCCTCATTTTCAAGAAGTTGTATGTGGCAAAGGGGACTTCCAAGCTGTAGGATCAGCCCTGCTCATCTGCAACCAAATTTTTCAGGCAGCATCTGGAAAATGTACAGTAGATTTCAGGGAATGAAGAGGTAACAGCTCTATTTGGCTTTTACAGTCAATTAGAAAAATGATACTCTTGGCACAATGCCAGGGGAATTTGCCATAGGAAATTGGTGGCACAGGATATTGTAGGACTAAGGAGAAAGCCCTTAAAACAAGGCTTCTTTTTTGTCACAGCCCTTACTTTGCAGGGACAAAATCTCTGTGTGTACCACTAGCCCTGTTAAGATTTTAAGCATTGCATTTGCACTGAGTAATGGGGGGGATAATGAAATTTTCTACAGCACCTGGATTCAAAGCTCAGGAACATTTTTACCAATGAACTGTTAAAAGCTATTTCTAGAAGTCCTTGCAGCAAATACCAAAATACAGCAAGCTCTGGGTGGAGCACCTGAACTACGCTGCCAGTGCAGTGTAGCAACTCAGTAATTCTGCATCCCTCTCCAAAATGTGCCTGGCATTTCCAAGACTAGTTAGGATCTTTGCTGTTATTACTGATTTTAGGTGAAGAGCATTTGGAGATGACCATATGTAACAGGATAAACCTCTTCAGAGTAAACAGATTTTCATTCAAAGTGGTGTAAATTTGAAAAAAAAAAAAAAACAACTTGGTTTTGCTTCTTTCTGATGAAATATCTTGACAGCAGTATTATTCATCAGGAAAACAGATTTTGGAAACAACTGATTTCTAAGATATTTTCTTATGTTCTACACCTGCATTGCTAGGATGAGGTCAGGAATTCTTTGCTGTGTTTAATCCCCTGAGTTCTTTAGACAATATCCTGTTGCTAAAATAGAGTAACTTAATCTGTGTCTGTCTTTCAGCACTAACGGCTTCTGTTGAAACAATTCATGCCTGAGATGTATGGACCTGACCTATGAAAATATGAGAAGATATTGTACAGTATATTTTAAATCTATGAAATTCATAGTTCTGATGCTTTTGGCCACAGAGCATCGTTTTATCACTTCCTGGAAAATGTTTATTCCAAGAGAGCTTTAAATGGCCCACGTGTACACTCAACAACCTTCAGATTGTTCTCCTGATACCAGCTTGCTGCTACGATTTCTGTGCACATAAAATAAAGGCTCTTTTCAATGTGCAGCCTACAGTCAGAACTTTATTTGCTATTCTTCAGAATTTAATGTTCTTTTAATGATGGATCATATAAGTTTACTTTTTTTTTTTGCTTCTTTTAGATGCATAACTCGGTTAATTTTACATATCACCACTAAACTTTGTTTTACACTTTTCAAACATGACAGTTTGTTGTTTTAACAATTTATTTGTAAAATTTTTATATATATATACATATAGATATATTTAAAATGTGCCATTTTTATTATTGCTTAGTAAAAGATGTCCTGTTTCTGCTGTAATGATTTCTTGGTCAGGTTGCAATGTCAGCAGTTACTGCCACACTTCTGTCAACATAGACATTAATGTTAGTGGTTCCTTTTTCTTGACTAAAATGGAGTGTAGGTATTTTGAGGTACTGGGCTTTTCCTTCATGGGGTTAGGGTGTGTACAGCAATAAGCAGGTTTTCAATCCAGTACTTAGTTTGTGTACAAATGTAATTATGTTCATTGTGTATATATTATACAATGAGCACATACGATGTAAGTATAAGAAGCCACTTATTATTGTTCAAATACGAATGTTCATACCCCATTTCTTTTATATCATATTAAATAAATGTTGATGTTCTTAAGGACTTGTATGGTTAGTATTTCTTCCAGCAAACAGATGTCACACTGTGTTCCACCTTTTGATGTGGGGAATGCAACAATTCCTATCCCATTGGCAACATCACCTGTCAACCAGAGTAGCAGTGACAGACTCTTAAGAGATCCCAGTCTTCCTCTTCAGGAAAGAATTAAGGCTGCAACACAGAACACAACAGACGACCTGAGACTGAGATGCAAGAAATACAGGTTCAGCTCCTGGCTCTCCCAGACTTGTGCTGTGATACTGGAACAATCACTTAGTCATTCTGTGCCTCCATTCCCTGCCTGTTTACACGGGAGGTAATAGCCTGTCTTAGTGGGGTGTGGTGAGCACTAATTCAATATTTGCAAACGCTGATTGCCAAGTTCAGTGGGGTTAAGGAGAGAAGTGTGATGATTCCTGGAGGCTTTGGCATCTGCATGGAAACTGAAAGAAAACCTGAAATAATCTGTCAGGTGTTGTCACACTACAGATGTTACCAGCCTCGCTGTTCCGTCTCGCACAGCTGCCTGAATTTGCCTGAGACAAAAGAGGTTTAGAAAATAATTAAGAGAAACAAAAATATTTCAGGGAAAGCTTTTGAATCTAGGATGTAAAGCTAAGGAATCCTTTGCAGGTTCAGGCAACTGCTGTGTGCTTCAGTGCATGTGTGTGCCATAAGTGGTAAGGCAAGTTTCACAGGGAGGCAGCTGCCAGCTGCTGTTGTGCTTTTTTTATCATACAAATCACATCCTGATCAAGTTAATATTGCTGTTCTGGGAGCTATATAATTCACTGTGCTTTTCCATAGAGGAGTGCCTGATACTGTCACACAGTTTGAAGTGACTTCACCATTGCCCCTCTCCCCAAGTAGGAGTTGGTGTTTGTTGGATTCTTCTGGCACTCCCACCAGTTCTTCCTGGTGCTCTTTGCCACAAAGATACAGAGCTTGTTATCTGGCTACCTGTTGTTCTGCCATTTTCTCTGAGAAGTAAAAAAAATAGGGATCAGAATTCATCAGCAGAGCCTGGAGGGGTCACAGTGAAAAAGGTGGCTGAAGAAAGATGACTGATGATGCAGGCAGGCAGCATCAAGCTGAAAAGTTACCACATCGCCCTCTATTTTTGGAACAGCAGCCCCAAATCAGTGCTTCCTTCATCCAAAAGACAGAGCAAAGAAAAGGAGTGTGATTTTATTGCTCAACCAACCAAGGCTTAGGTTCAGTGGCATCACTGGAACACCTGAGGCAAAGCAGGTAGGACACACCCTGTTCTCTCCCTAACCCTCCTGCAGAGAGCTGCTTGCCCTCAAGTTTTGCAATCTCTTTCTGCCCTCACTGCCAAGAAAAGAATTGCAACCAATAAAGGGAAGAATGACTAAGTGATTTTTGGACATTCATGGATGTTGTCTGTGTCTAAAGCAGTTGTTGGTTTGGTATATCTGCAAGGAATGTGCAATTTATACTGGAGCTGGGCAAGGGGGGAGAACGAGCAGGTTTTGCTGATAGAACTGTGCTGGCAAAGAGGGGAAAGATGCAGGAATGTAATAATGATCATAGACTTTAACTTCACTTCCTGTGGGCACTTGCTGCAAAGACTTGGAGTTTCATTGGGTGCTCTATTTTTTTGTCTTATGGGAAAAAAAAAAATAAATGTATGGCTTTGTGTTATCACAGAGCATCTACTGTTTCTTACCTCATCAGAATAACCCATCCCAGTGATCGTACTCTTGAGATAGAGAAATATCAGAATACTGATATGGTCAGCCTTCAAACATCTATTTTAAGTTTGTATCTAGGATATTTTTATATTTCTGACTGATTGCTTTATTGGCTATTGCACTGACACTTGTATATATGGAACGTGCTTTTTTTTCAAAAGCAAGAGTCCTTAGGAATAATGCAACACATTCTCTACAGATGTTCATGCTTTTCAGAACCAATTACATCTATTTTTGTCTTTTGTTCACCATTTGCATTGTTCCAAGGCTACTAGAGAATGTGATTCTTTTAAGTCCCTTAATAAAGTGACATTACTCAAAAAGTTATAGTTGGTGTCTTGGCGGTTTTTGTACGTTGTGGACTGGCTCAAAGGGAAAGACCTCACCAGGCAGCTGAAGCTCAAATCTTGTTTATGTTACCACTGAGGTGGAAAAAGTAGTCTTCAGTTCACATATCCTCAAAAATATGTGTCATAAAATGAATCCAGTAAGGTTCTATTTTCAGGAAATCAGAAAAAAATGCACATTTCAATCAAAAATCACATTAATTGGACAGTCTGTGACAGAATTCTTAATCACCCTGTTGGATCCACTAGATGTACTGAGAGTGCATACATGAAAAACATTAATGAATTATTACACTGTCAGTAATAGATTTATTAAATTCTCTAGGACTTAGACTAGTGGCTTAAGCTGTGCCCTGGGTTAGCAGAGCAGCAGAATAGAAGACCTTTAATCAGTGGTGCTGTTGGATAAGTCTTATCTCAAACTTTTCATTATATTTCAAAGATAAGGTGGAGGGGGTTTATTTTTCCTTTTCTAATAAACCATAGGTAGCACTCACTCAGATCTCAGAAATGGCTCACAATGTCTTTTCTGCACAATACTATTTTGTCCCTGGGATCCTGGGTTGTGCTATAATTATTTTCTGAAGTTATTCTAGGGTAGCTTAATCTTACTTCACTTTGAATCCTAAGTTAAAATGTTATTTTCTGTCCTTTAGAAAGTTGACATTTAAATGGCCGATAAACAAATTGCCTGTATCTGGCATTAACGATAAATCTGAAACAACTTAATCTAACTATTTTAAGGATGCACATGGAGATAACAAGGCAACATCTGGCCTTCATTTCTTCTAAAGAACATTATATATGCTTGCTGGTATATCCTAGGAGTCCAGATGGGAACACTGAAGAAGCTGCTACAAAATAAAATGGAATATACTGGTGGCTGCAAACAAATGCCTGACCCGAAATGAAGGCTAAAAGCAGCTGCTTTCTGAACTTGACATGCACAACTTGTTACCCAGCTGTTCCAGATGTGTCAGCATGCAAATGTTACTTGTGGAATGAAGGTTTGGGGCTGGCGGGTGGTTTTTGTTGGTTTTCTGTCTTGGTTTGGTTTTTGGTTTTTTTTGGTGGTGTTTCTTCATTCTGTGGTATGCCAGAGAAAATGTTCTTAAGGTCTGTCTTAAGTGTGATCTGGCTGGTGTGAAACTGCAAGCAACTCTTAATTGCAGCCCTGGGTAAGTGACATCAGCACAGAGGTTGCTAATTGCCTCATGTGTTTAAGAACTCTTACTCAGGCTGGATTAGGTTCTGTTTGGGATAAAAGTAAAACTGTAAGCAAATGCTGCTGTTTTCAGTGGGCTGCTGTAGAGTATATCTGGACAAAACCAGATGTGGGATCATTAACTTCTTTATTATTGAAACCAAAATGAAAATAAGGAATTAATTTTTTTCTTTTTGTCAAATTCTATCCAGATCCCTGTTCTATGAAATGGGAATACTTCAAAGTATTTCAGACTAAAAATGGAAACACCCTCTTGCTCTTTTGAAGGTGAAATGAGCACTATTAAAAAAAAAAAAAAAAAAAAAAAAAAAAAAAAAAAAAAAAAAAAAAAAAAAAAAAAAGAAGACTGCATGTTTAACTTTATATGTCGAACAAGAAGATTTACTTAGAGCCTCGAAGTTTGGTCAATGAAAACTTCCAGGAAAACACCTCATCCTCATCTGTTGCTGTCTGGTCTGTGTCCCAGCAAAGTGACTGGTACTGTACTGGACTCTCTCTGCATCTTTAAATCCATTGCAGCCCAAAGTGTAAAATATTCTGCATTCCTTATGTGGAGAAAAACTGCCTTATCCACACCCCAGCTGTCTGTCCCTACCTGAGCAGCTGAATCCAGGCAATCAGTTTCTTGCTTGGAGTGGCAAAAATCTGCAGGTGCTTATCATCCTGAAAGGTTCAGTCAAAGCATAGCATGGAGACACCCAGCATTTCCAAGGAACTTGCATGTGAAACTACTTTATTTTCAGCAATGGATTCTATTTAGAAAAAAAAATAATAAAAATAATAGTCACCTTACTAGAAATAAAATAATAGGTACAAACAAGTACATAAGAATTTATTTGAGAAAATTGTCATTAATTGACAGTACATTTCAAAGCCGTTGTGGGGGGGGGGGGGAAAGGCTGCAAAATTCAGCAGCTCAACTCATAAATCACCTCTTTGCAATATGAATTTCTGGTGAGTCTTGACACTGATTACACATGTAGTTGAGTGCTTCATACTGTGCTACTTTCTTCTTGGTAAATTCCCAAGTCAGCAAGAACATGGAGGCTGTTTCAGATGTTTTAGCTCTAAAGAGGAATGATTTTTTTATTATTTATTTTTTAGCTTAGGGTTTTTTGGTTTGGGGGGGGGGGGGGGGGG